>DF242404.1:0-57642 GCA_000507305.1 Breviolum minutum Mf 1.05b.01 | reverse complement strand
ACAACAACAACAACAACAACAACAACAACAACAACAACAACAACAACAACATCCCCAACACTACCTCCACCAGAAAATGATGATAAAAACAGACATATTTTGGATTCTAGACCCTCCACCCAGGTTTTCTTGTGGAACATTATATATATTTATATAAATAAGTATATATATATAATATCTATATGGATTCAAAACGATCCTAAAAATCGTAATGTCATCCTGGTGTTGAATCGCATCCTCGGGCCCGGGAATAGGTAGGAATTCCAAGGCATACATGAACAACATCCTTTGATTCGACATGTGGCCAACTGGAATAATATTTCACCAACCACACGGTTTCCTTGAAATGTTCATGGGATTTCATGGAATTTCAAGAATTCCATAATTCCAAACCACCATGAAGGGTGAAAAAAACAGGTGTTTTTTGGTCGCTATCATTTCACCAGAAGACATGTCTTCTTCACCCCCCTTACACCCCCCAAGTTTAACATGGAACCTGAAAAATGATGGTTTCCAAAAGGAAGCTCCTTTTCCAGGGACTTCTTTTCAGGTTCCATGTTAAATTTCAGGGGTGTAATGATTTGATCCGAAAAAGTCACTGCATCGGTACGTTCAGCCACTTCCATCATGAAAGGCGCCTAGTGGATAGGATGGTTGGAAGAAAACTGCAGCAAACTAACATGGCAATGGAAATCTAAATTTCCCAGGAGATCTATCTTCAAGCTTGTGGATTTTTCCAGTGCTAAGGGTACCAAATGATGATTTATAACGGGTAATAGAAATGGGATCAATCTTTTTGTGGAGTCCTAGCGAAAATAACAAGGAAATTCCAATAAACACATGTCAGTCGCCACTAACCTTAGCCCCTCAAAACAAAACCATCCGATATTGAAATGATTGACTTCCTGGACCAGGAGGCACCGGAATCACAAGTGGTTCACTTGGAAAACACATGTTTGAGGTGTCATTGTTGGTGTCAACAGCACACAAGCTACTACCTCAAACAACAGGAAAATATATAATTCCTATTATGACCGCTCACTGATAGCTTGGGAATACTACTGTAATTTTTGATATTGGAAAACTTCATGCTTCCTTTTTGTAGCAAAAGCCATTCCCATTTGGTAGAAAAATTGATACAGTAACTGACATTGGAGACACATAGCCACCAATCCCAGGTTAACAAGGATCCCAGGGATCACCTCCTGAATACAAATACACAATGATTCTGGTGGTGACTGTTACGTAGCGAGCATCCAAATCTGTTCATAAATCTAGAACATACGGTTTCTTGTAAACATGTTTTTTAACGTTTGTATATACTGCTGGGCACTCTAAACTTTGAACTTTTTTCCTTTGAACTCAAAAAACATCATCTTTCCGTACGCCAACATTTTGGTGTGAGGTCGACTGAGGTCCCTAAAATCTGCATACCAAATACCTTCCCCTGCTGGGATTTAACAATCTGCCGCGTGCCTTTCACGCCCCCGTCTGTTTCCTTGATGCCTCTGATTGCACAAAGTGAGTCAAAATCTTCAAATCCTCGGATTTTGGCCAACGACGACAACAGCAACCAAGAACAAAAACAGGACCAAAAGGAACGACTTTAGATGGACTCACTCACAAACTGCACGCAATGATAGGTTGACAAAAGAAATAGAGGAATCTAATCACTGATCACTCTATCGGTTCTGATGTTTTCTTTGATGTTTTTTCACACTTGTCATCTTCACATCTTCCCCTTGTGCAAAAACTGCAAGAACCAATGCAACTGGAATCCGTTGGACAAGGGCAATTACTGAACATAACTCCATTTCTGCATCTACAACCCTCCACAGCAAAAAACCGTCGGCAGTGCAACTTGAATCCCTCATGGACGTGGGATTCAGGTTCATTCCTTCAAGATGGGCCCCGAGCCGATCGTTATAAATGGAGCTATAAACCTCAAAAAGATGGGCCGTATGCATGGTAACTACGGTCATAACCCCCTATAGCCTATAGGACTATAGGTGGAGTTGGGGCCCTACATAGAACTGGTTTTGGGGGCCCATCTTGTGGGGTGAATTTCAGCTACCAAGTCGCCATGGTGGCACCCAAATTGTCGGAGTTGGAGACAAACATGTACCTGGCCCACTGCATTTCATATCCCTAAGGATCCATGTATGGAATATTTACCTGCATTTACCATAGAAACCAACCAAATGTCGGTAAATATACCATACTGTACATGGATCCTACGGGTTGCTTCGCCGGTCCACGAAAAATCAACGACTCTCCAATCAAAAAGCATTCTGTTTAACATCATTTGTTCAAAAATTAGGTTCTGGTCAAAAAAACTATACGTCTCCTAAAGTTTAACAGCTCACCTGTGAAAACCTTGCTGTTTGGAACCCGACTCCAGGCTCATCTTCCAAGTGTCGCGTTTTGCAGTGTGTTTTGTTGTTCCTCGAACGTATGTTTTGCCGGGACGATCGAAGGAACAAAACCCTTCACTCACTCACCTCAGCCTGTTTTGCTATTTGCTAGATGAGATTCCTTTCCAAAAAACCAAAAGGGCACCTGTAGCCTTTCTTCAGCAGCTTGTCCAGCCTGAGAAGCAAAAAGAAAACATGGGTGGATAATGTTGGATACCTCTGACTTTTTATTGTTTTCATGAGAAAACCATTTCATGCTTTAGTGTCTTTATGTGGGGGGTGGTCTGGATTTCCGTTTTCGCATGGAAGAACAAACTCCAACTCCAACTTTTAAAAGTTCAAAAAAGGCAATAGGTGAGAGGTGGTGGTTGAACAAAGCCTTAAACAATATGAAGGAAACCACCACCTAGTTCTACAACAATTCGTTTGACAGCTGCATTACTGGTTTCAGCTCATCTGAGAAACCATTCATACACTGGCATGATGGCTTCGAAAACGGCACAATACTTTGAAATACTACATTTTTGAAACCAGGAGCCAACTATAATAGGTACACATGTATATACCACCTGGAAAGGATCGATGGCTCGCCACTCCCATTAGTCTTGGTTTATAATAACCCCGTTTGGGGGTAGCTAGCCATCTACTTTCCAGATGGTATAGTTGTAGATGAAGTTACCTTGGTGCATATCCCCTTTTTACATGGCCTGCACCTCCGTTATGATTCACTTGCCACAATTCAAGTATCGGCGCAGGTCCAATCAGCTCTTCTGGCGTGGTTTTTTTCCAAGGCAGGAAAAAAAACGCAACAAAAAAAACAAACCATACGAAATTTGGCCGCTATCACTCATCATTGAAGAGCAGCTGCCTTTGTTCAGAAGACTTTCCAATGAAATTTCATCTTCACTATATAATCATCTAATCCCATAATTCTTAACCCCAACGCTTTTGAAAAGCTGGAGTTTCTCGCCCAAATTTGTTGGGGCCCGGACGTGCCACTACCTAACATGGCTGGATATAAGTCACCATGACCAGGAGGGCACCATTCATGAGAAGAATCCTAGCAGAAATTGGGAGCTGGACGGCATATATACTGAAATACAAATGGCCCTGATTTGCCCCGATTTAATCAGACCTTCGTTAGGTAAATGGCAATGAAAATTTGTACATTTTCTTTATTTCTCGGAAATGTGTGGACAAAAACTTCATCTTTAAAGGGTGCTCTTCCAAGAAAACCCTGGACATGCTAAAATCAGTGAATGAAGGTCCAGAAATTCCACCTACCAACATCCAATCAGGCGGCCGTTGGGTTCAACAAATCCAACACACGCTGACCGGTAGTGAGATCTTGTGACAGTGCGGAAGTATGAAACATTGTTCCCTAAAATACTTAACGAATCTGATCACTGGGTAGTAACATGTATGGTCAAGTGCCATAAGAATGCTATAAGTATATTTTTAGGAGTATGTCATTAGGATATATTGGAATATCTCACACATCTTCTTATTGGGTTACACTGGAATCCACACCTTATCTTTATTGGCTGCGATGGAATCCAAATATGCCAGGCCCTTGCAACGGCATATCCCATAGGCCTTCTCCCAGGTGGCTGGTGTCAAATCGCTGGCAGTCACCTTTGGTGCCTCCCAGGATGTCAGTTTTTTCAAGGTTTTTGTTCGGGATTTCTTCGAAGATTTAAAAAAAATGCACCCCTGAAACCTAACATGGATATCCAAAATGATTCCAAGGGCCTTGGAAAAATGTATGATTCGGCTTGAAACATGGAGTCATTTTGGATATCTATCTTAGATTTCGGGTGGGGAATCCCCTTGATTGGTCACTACTTGGAGAATCCTCCCAGTTAGTAAGTGGTTAGGATCACCTCCATTTATAAGCCATAAATTTCGGCCATTTGGAATAGGAATAACCTGAGGAATCGGGGACTTACTAACCAGGGTTATTAACCACAGGGGGAGCACCTCAGGTTATCACCCAGTTATAGCTAAGCAAGCCCTGCAGATTACAAGGTGACAGGGATCCCAGTATCCAGGGACTTGAACGGTGAAAAGATACGATACCAAACGGGGGTTTCATGACGAAGGGAACAATGGGAACAACGCGTCCTTAAGGTTTTATGAAGGTAAAGGACTTCTATCCAAATACCCAACCAAACATCTACAGATGTTTGGATTTTACGAAGGTTTCGCACGTCTCACTCCCCAAGCAAAAATGAACATAACATTGGAATTTCGAGAAAGAAAACATCAGAAATCCATGTCAAGCCTTATGACCCTTGGGGCACTGTTTCTTACATCCAACATTCCCTAACGTCCAGCCTTGTTCTGCACAAATTCCAGGTCTGACCTTTAGGCTGGGAAATTCCAAAGATGCTGCGCATAGGTCCAGGGTTATAGGGTGAACCATCCCTTCATATGAGAAATGGTTGGGTGTGCGGCTAAGCTTTATGTATGGTTCTTATAAATATTTTTTTGAACAACAAAAACACAACATTTTGCCATCCCTTGCTCCGAAACTGGGGGCAGCACCCCGTTTCTTCCACCATTCTTCTTAACAAAAAATCCAAGCTCTCCGTTTTTACCCTCGGCCCAGTTCCGTCCTCTGAGTTTCCTGGCCCAGTTCCCAAATCGGAATATTTCTTTAAAGCTTCCAACCTCAAGCATGTGGTGACCCACGAGGGTGGTAAGTTTTGGTTGGTGGTTGAGCCACCCATAAGGAAAAATATGCCGAACACTTTGCATTAGGACCGGAAAAAGGAGGGATTTTTAATTTCAAACAGTTTTAGGGGGGTATAACAAATCGAAATCAGGTTTCACTGGCCTCAGATTGACAAAAAAAAATGTCTCGCAAATGTGGCACTTTTTGACAGAACTTTGGGTGTCTTCTGCTCACCATGTGCTCACGACTTGGATCAAATATGTGTTTGTTTTGCTAGTCTTTGTCCTACTGTTGATGGTTCAGAAATCCCAAACAACCACCTGGCATATATAAAAGCCTGTAAATAATGGGTTATTTACCATATCAACTGGTGCCGGATTTCTGAACCATCAAGAGTACTAAATTTCAAAAAGGTTTGACAATTATAGTATTTGATAAAGAAATACCTGAACTTGGAAATCTACAAAAAATCCAGGTGGTGCATGCGTTTAGCATACAATACACACATTTGTTTTTTGTTCAAATGTCTATTTATAAATAGAATGCTTCAATTCTGTGTATGTCAGCAACAAACACACATCCGGCTTCAATTGTGATGTGATGCTGTGACAAGCTTAAAACATATCATGTTTTATCAAAAAACATGCAACTTTGTCTTGTGGCATCTTGATACTTGTGGCAATAGATCTTAGAGAACAAAAACATGTCGACATTCCAGCGATAAGTAATCAACCAGCATACACCCTGGAAGATTAACATGGAACATACAAATCACCCATTTTGAAAGGAAAACTTGAAAACCATCTTCCAAACCTCCATGACTATGTTCCATGTTAACCTTCCAGGGTGTAATTTACAGTTCATGCCTCATGGATTGGCACAATGACCTCTCACTGTTCAACAATTGCTTGGTGATTAGGGATTCCCATGTCACTGGGGATGCCATGAAATCATCCCCCACTTACAACGACCAACCGGTGGTCCCTTATCTTGTGGCTAGCGCGGATTTGCTCAGGTCACGTCATTGCTCTTAAAAAAAGTCGTACCCTCAACTCGGTGTAGCTTCAAACCAGTTTTTTCAGGAATGCTAGTGATCCTGAAGCATTTTCCTCACAAACTAAAAACTAAGTATAGATAAGATGAACATAACATACATAATTTATATATGCGCCAGGGTCTCAAACTCCTTATGTTGGGGATAAACTCATCCCACCTTTAATAGGGAATCCGTAAAATGGACATTTGTACACCCATGAGGTTGATGAGTTTATCCCTATAGGAAAACCCCTGGAATCCGTCCACCAACAACTGAGGCATCGAAACGTATCTGCCGAGGTGGCGAAGGAATTCCTGGAATCTGTCCACATGGGAATCCTACGGGGCCACCTATGGGGTCACCCACCCCTCCAAGAAATAAAGGTCTAAGCTTCATAATTCCCTATATGTATATATATATATATATAAATGGGGCCTTACCAAGGTATTGGCAATGGAAAATCCACCATTTTGAAGATGTATTTCCTATTGACAATTGGGAATTTTCCAGCCAGTCATGTTAGTTTTCAGGGATGTAAAGCTCTTTAAAAAAAACATTTCGGGAGTGCATTTCTTTGAGTGAGGATAGCATTGCGAAGGTGCCCTTAGATTCCTATGATTTGTGTTGGGGGGAGAAAAAGGGGGTTGATATTAAACCTGAAACTTCAAAAAATACACCGAGGCTTCGGTAGACCTCAAATGATGTGAATGTGCAAATATGGTCAGGGTATGTCTTGGAGAATCTACAAAGCAGCTAGTAAAAGGTATGTCAAAGGTGGTGCGGCAATATATGGCACAACATGTTTAAACATGTTCAGATCCAAGCAAGAATCAATTGCATCTGAGTGGCATGAGCATGAACTTCAAGTCTGTCTTGAACTCCTTCTTCATGGAAGCCACCTGTCTTCCAGGCGATGCTAAGTTCAGTTTTGCCACTGGGCGGTTTCTTTCTTGCCCCCACTACCAAAAATCTGCAAATTGGAGTATAATTCACTGACGAAAGCTCTTCAACCGACCAAAAGGGGACTAAATCCACCCGGTATACATCAGGGTAAAGAACAAGCCTGGTCTCTATCTTCATGATGAGCTGTGTCAAGCTTTGTGAGGTCTTATTGTTTATCACTAACATCCAAAAAGAGAGATGAACTACCATCCTGGAAACTTACATATCCTCACACAAGGTACATTTNTTTGTGAGGTCTTATTGTTTATCACTAACATCCAAAAAGAGAGATGAACTACCATCCTGGAAACTTACATATCCTCACACAAGGTACATTTGAAGATGATTTCCCTTTTCCCCAGGTGGAGTTCCCTGCAGGATAGACTTCAGAAACAACAATTTTAACAGCAACCACAACAACAACAACAACAACAACAACAACAACAACAACAACCACAACCCCCAATGATTCCATTCCCCCCCACAACACACACCATGCATCCAGTTTTTGTTTCCACCTGCTTTGCGATGAGATCCAAAAAAGTATTGCCAGATGTGACCTGCAAAGTCCCCACGGGTTGGTGGAAACAATCTGCGAAGGAAGGACCTACTGTTGATTGGTGGAGGAAATCCGGCCAGAAAACCACCTTGAATGTATAAAGCTTCCTATAAATATTGGGATATTCTCCATATCAACTGGTTAGCCGGATTTCTTCCATCAACAGTATCTCATAAGAATGTAAGTAATCAATACTCAACCAACCGAATCCGTCTGTAATATCAAGGTACCCTGTACTCCTTGTTTACGAAAATAAGAGCTTCTGGAGCTAACATTCCATGTTGTAAACAAAAGCGGCTTGGGGTGAAGCAACCAGGGAGTAGGGATACTTTGGCAGCCACCATGTTGCAGCGCCTCCAACAAAGACTTTGCTTTCTCTAGACCTGGTCAAGCGTGCAAAGCATCGCCACTTTCCACCTGTGGATTTTCAGTTCTTAAGATAAGGAAGTGATTGTATGACTAGGAGCTGAAACATGTAGATATATATGTTCAAGGAATGGGTTTACACCTGGTCACATCTCAATGTTTCTTCTCTCGCAGTATGGGACTTTAGACAAGATTCCACTAGATACTTAGATACCTAAAACGCATTAAAAGCATTTGAAGAACTCCATTGTTGCTATCTTCACGGATTGGTTGGGGTGGCCATGAAACCATGGCGATGCAATGGCTCGATGAATTTTTTAATGGGAAACGCGTCTACAAATGGTGCATCTACAGGTAAAAATCTACCAATTGGATCAATGG
The DNA here is from genome assembly GCA_000507305.1 of Breviolum minutum Mf 1.05b.01. Classification (NCBI taxonomy): domain Eukaryota; class Dinophyceae; order Suessiales; family Symbiodiniaceae; genus Breviolum; species Breviolum minutum. Next base: position 49,267 of record DF242404.1, on the reverse strand, counting down.
AACATGACTCTATACTTAGTTTCTACAGGAAACGGTCTTTTTTTTCAAAATTGACCCAATTCTCATTTCCCCCTCTCAAGAAAAAAAACACCGAAACCTTTACTTGGGGAACCCCACAAAAACCAAGCGAAACCGATAGTTTTGATGGGAATTTAAGGAGCCTACCATTGCCAATGCCACCGCAACTCCAAGGCAATTAAGGCCTTTTTTTAGGGGTGCTTAACCTCCATTCCGGCAGGGTTGGGACCCTTCTATAGGAATTTCCCCATGAAAAGCCGAGAGTTGAAACTTGAAACCATCGTTCTTTGCTGCCAAGGAGCCCATTCCAGTACCCAAGCCACCATTCAATTTCAAGATGAGGGTCTTCTTCAGAAGCCTGAATGAAGCTGTTGTTGGCGAATTTGATCATCATCAGGTTGGGTGGTGGTCACATGCTTTTTTCAAAATTTGATTATGAGAGTCCTTTATAACTACAAATCGGAAACAATCTGAAAATTAGGGAAATAGCTCTGGAATGAAAAGCTTTTAAACACCTGAAAACCAACGACTGCAACCCAAAATAAGAGTTTCCCAAAAACACATTCTTCTTTTCCAGGGATCCATTTTCAATTTCCAGCCGAGCATTTTTCCCAAAAACAAACGAACTAGTTGTGTATCCATAGTGAAATCAAATCAAAAGTTGTGTACAAACTTCCTAGGCATCTCCAAAGATCCTCTCAACCATGGACCCACCGCCATTTGAGCAAACATGCCTGGCATCAGGCTTCACTTTGAGCTTCTCAAAAGTAGGCAAGGACTTGGCATCACAGTGGAATCAGGCAAACCCGCTGGAGGCAACTTGTTGCAACATGAGCCACAAAAAAAAAAACGACCGGATACTTTCCATTGAATCCTGGTTGTTTAGTAGGGATCCTTATTATGGTTTATTATGATTCCTGTATATAACTGAATGGTCCCCTATCTACCCTACACCACCAAAGTTATTTCACTGCTCAGCTGTTGCAACATCGGTCTGGTACTAAGTTCATATATAGAACCCTAAAGGTTAAACTATAGTTGTGGCGAAGAATCGTCTCATGTAAACAATGTAAACATGAACATGGCAGTTCCTCATGTAAAGAGATGCGAGCATGACATTCTTATTCACATGATTGGCATCATGTCCATATGGGTATGATCAATACCATCTATTCATGCGTTCATTCTAGTTCGGCACCTTTCTACCCTCAGTGGTTACATGCGGCAAATACATGTACATAGTTGTCGTGAGGGTTTGAAAAGATTACCCAACATGTTGCATTCCTCACAATCCTTTTCATTCAAATTCTTCCATGATATGATATGTCTCTTCGGCCACGTCGAGTCTTATAAGTGGCACAATGTCTTCTCCAAGTCCTCCAAGGTGCCTCCACAGGATCTAACTTGGACTCGGGAAGCATAACATCAGCTCCTGTGTCAGCAGGCCATGTTGCAATCATTCGTGGTTTTGGTGAGTGTGCTAAGGATCCTAGTTATCTGGTTGGTGGTTTCAACCCACCTGAAAAATATGAGTCAAATTGGGAATCTTCCAAAATAGGGGTGAACTGAACATATTATTATTAGTAACTTCCTTTGGACCCCAAAACCATGAAACATGAAGGTTTTACACCCCCAAAATATGGGTTGTAATACCCAAAAATGAAGGTTTTGGGTTCCAATGGTTAGTAGTTATAGATGGAATCCAAGAAATCTCCAACGGTCGGACGCACGAACGAACGGACCCCGAACAAACTTGAGTATCTAAGAGCGACCAATCGCAACTTACGGGGTCACGGGGTCCGTTGGGATTCGGTCCCATTCAATTTTTGATGGAAAGGACCTTCCAATGAAACCAAAATTGTATCAAGTTAAAAGGTATAACATATTTGTCTGACTATGGGATGGGATATGGATAAACCTCAATCACTCAAAATAAACGAAAAACATTAGAAAAAAAAAAATTGCCAAACTGCCCACAAATCTGAAACAGGCATAGTCCATAATACGGAATCTGAGACTCTCGACAACATTCACTTGTAAGCCTGATCCTATACGTTGGGTGTGGGCCCCTTCCCAGGATGCCAGCGACCACCAGGATTATAGTCTTTAAAAATGTGAATCAAACTATCTTGTGCATAACGGTATGGATTACCGAAAAGCATGATGGGTTTAAACCTGATAGACATTCTAGTGATGATGGAGATCATACAGGTGAAATGAACCGTGATGACATATGCTGGGGTCACTTTTTGGAGAGGTCGTGCTATGCTGCACTCCATCAACCGTGATATAAGTTTGGCACATCTTCTCATAGAAACCTGATCTCTATCTTGCTCAAACAGGTCACTTCACAATCTTCACATGGTCCACTGTAACATGCCAAGCAGCCTACTCTAACTATATGCGGTATATAGATATATTATATTTATATACATATATGTTATCAAAATAAACACCTTGAAAACACCGCGTTTGACCAATTCAATTTGCATTTTTCTTGGGCTGATACCATTCATCACACCTCCAACAGTATCACAACATCGGGCCCATGCACCAGAAAATTAAAAATGCCCCTCCTGAAGCAAGCACACCATAGTTATATTTAAAGGCATCGATGGCTGCTTGATTGCACCCTTCCTGTGCACACGATGATCGGTTGATCCCCAGGACCCCCCTTTGGGAGTCTAAGCCGGCTATGTTTATTGAAAAATAGGTGGTAGTTGAACGATTTTTCAAACATGAGCTAAATGGGTTGCATCCTTTTGGAGGGAATTCAGCTAATGATGGTTAATTGATGGTTTGGGTTGGTGGTTTGGGATTCTAGGGATGCCCCTAACATAACAATCTCTTTAAGGGGATCCTAGGAATCCAAACCACCAACCCAAACCACCAATCTACCATCGGTTGAGGAATCAGGGCGGCAAAATAATTAAAGCTTGAAACCATCGAAACTCAGCTCTTTGAAACCGCCCAGTGAATTAGTTGGTGGATGACTGAAATAAATTCACCTTCTACTCGGATCTACTGGGCAAACCTTTAGGAAAGGTTCTCAAAACAAGCAAACTAAATCAACCTTCACTTTGTTGTAGGTCATAAATTCCTGTCCCAAGTCTCGAAATAAACATATTACCTGCACTGCAAAGCTTCTTTGAAAGCTTCCCATGTTTGTGATGCCAACCACCAACTTTTGGTCACAATTCCATGCCCCGGAAAAGGCAAACATCACTGCAAATGACTTCCAGAACGACAACATCGTCCTTTAAATCCCTGCATTTCTTTTATGTTGAAGAACCTGGTTTGCCGCTCATTTTGAGCCCAACTCATGATATCATTGATCTGATGCCATCAAAAAAATCTGCCCAAACTAACACATCTTAATTCACATCGATGCTGGAGGATGATCTAATTTGCGAATAAAACACCGGGGTGATAAAGTGATGTTACTTGAGACTTTCATTCCCACATAAATGAACCAAAAAATCATTGACATTTTCGGGTCCACCCACAAACGAATAGAATCCACCTACAGTTTCCCAACTTTCTAGTGAGATTCATTGCTTAAGAGTTTACACTCCCTGAAACTAACAGCAAACGCTCCTGAAAAATGGTAGTTGGGAGACGATCCAACTACCATTTTTTAAAAACAAAAAACATGTTCAGGTGCGAACTGTTCGTTTCAGGGAGGGTACCAGGTGCCATTTGTTCAGTTTTCCAACCCTGAAATTTCACTGGTTTATCACACAGAAACCTTCTCCATCTTGCTGGCATATGCTGGCCATACATCCACCATCTTCGATGGGCCAACCTGGATCTCAACATGTTTCCCCTGGACGACTTTCTTTTGTCTGGATTATTGAAAGCAAAAACCTTGGATAAACAACGAATAAGTCTATTAAAACATATATATCTCTTCATTCTTGATTCTTGAAAATTCTTGATGGATAATCTTTGTATATAAATCAAATTTCTTTGAGGGTATATGACTTTACCAGGCAAAAAGGCTGAGTTTTAAATTCATATCCCAAGGTTCTGATTAGCGCCACGTTCATGCTTAAGAAAGGGTACAGTGCCAAGTTCTATAGGACAAGGGTTGCTCGCAAATTGGAGGTGCTGAATCCAATTGCTGCTCAATACTAGCTAACCTGTTGAGGTTGGTAGTCTATTCCCACTATATATTTGAAGTGTTTCAATCATCACCGAGGGTGATGTCGGATTTTCTGAACCGTCGAGAATAGCACCAAGTCACAATGCAACTCCCGGTTCATGGTCAGAACCAAAACATTTTGTAGAGTCTATTACTCAAAAACTGGATGAAGTAGTAGAATTATGTATATAAGTTTCACCAGCTTGAAATCAAATCAATCTAGAGAGATTTGTCTCTAAAAAATCACCTTCTGAGGAAGCAACACTATTTCGGTGTCACTAGTATTAGGTCAAAATCTAACAGTGCTAGCATTTACTGTACTAGTACCTTAGTGATGATCAAATCGTATTTAAGAACTACCTTAAACGAACTATTAGTACCAGTACTTACCCTCCCTTAAACTAACACAGCCCCCTGAAAACATTCCTTGCCCTCCAACACAAATAGTCGTCCAACCATTGATTTTCAGGGGCGAACTGTTAGTTTCAGGGAGGGTCGTTGGAAGAATTTTGACCAGAATTTCAGGTCGTTCCCCCGAGGTCTCCCACTGCAGAAACAATATCCATGAAGGAAGGTTTCAGCGATGCACCACCCACCTGGTTAAAAAAGGTTGGGTAGTGAAGAGGTTGAATATCCGGATATGCTCAGCATAGGCTCATGAGGACAAGGATGATGATGATGACGATGATGATGCTGATGATGCTGCTGCTGATAATGATGATTTCAGCCAAGCAGAAATTGAAAGGCACGCAATCATATGCAATCTACATTTTCCCGTGAACTCGTCCTCTTGGAATTCCTGTCACTCACACTTCCCAAAGCCTTTTCTACAACAAATTCTATGCACAAACTGATCCCCATCCAATGTTGGGTCCTTTCAATGGGGAATTTCCAAACAATCCCACAACAAATTGTTTAAGCATGCTTAATCAGTTAAATTACGAGAAGATGTCATTTCAAACGGGAAATGAACCATATTCCAAGGCATTACAAACCATTACAAACCAGTTTCTGTTTTTTTAGGGGTATGAACACCTGATTTCTTGCATTCCCAGTCACCAAGAAGCCATCGATGTTGGGTTGCTTGATCAACTCAGCCTCGACGAACCAAGTGGGAACAAAGTAATTACACTCCCTGAAACTAACATAGCAACTAAAAATGATGGTTTCCAATAGGAATCTCCTTTTCCAGGAGTTATTTTCAGGTGCCATGTTAGTTTCAGGGAGGGTACATGGAATTACACTCCCTGAAACTAACCAAAAGGCGCCTGAAAATTGGATGGGGGGCCCCAAAAAGAGATTCGAATCTTCCTTTTGCAACCATTTTCAGGGGCAAAAATGGTAGTTGCAGGGAGGGAACTGCTTTTGGAAAAGAAACACTTAGAAAATGGATCTGGAGTGAAATGCGGCTAGATTTCTTTAAAAACACATTGGCCATCAGAGGTTTGGAAAAGTCATATAGCTTTGAGTATTGTCAATATGCAGAAACAGAACTCGAACAAATCATACTTCTATCTGCTGGTTCCTGACTCTAACAACATATTGCCCCCCAAATAATGCTTTGCATTGACTTGCCATAGCAGAAACCTGTAGAAACCATCATGCAAATTGAAAAACCTCTAAAAGAACAACTGAAGATGAAACAAAAGTTGTTACGAAAATGGTGGAAGCAGAAAAATACTGGGTACTGTAATTGGAAGGAACTACTATATCCAAGGTGGGCAACACTCAAACATAAAACTCGTTTGGATTACAACCATGGGATAATCATCTGTCCTGTCGGTGAAGTATGAAACGTTCACGAAGATGTATCTGTTCAATCGCAATTCGGAGGTTCTACCCTTTTTGCCCTACCACTACCATTTCGAGCGAGTTGGCTTGCTTGGTGTTACAATAATTCCTTAACAACATGCATACCACAATGCTAGTACACAAATTATTCAATACAATGCACATGTCAGTTTCTCCAAATTGCTTGTGCAGAACACACCAGGCTTGACACTCCACACCAAACGCAAAAATAAACTTTTGAACCCCCTCTCGAACTCATTTTTGGTCATAACTCTTCATTTCGAAAATAAAATCTGAAGATGATAGAGATAATTCAATAGTTCCAGTTTGGAATTCATGGATTCCTCCTCTTTCCCTGGGGCTGTTCCCCCCCAAACAACCTTGCCAAGTCAAGGCACGCAATTCTCAGGGTTGACACTGCCTCCGTATTGAATCCGCACCTGGAGCAATGTCTGTGGTGTGCTGGTCACCTACCTGTTGATGCTTCAGAAATCCCAAGGCCAACCACCGTTGGGATGGTGCTAAAAGCTTGTAAATAATGGGGTAAACGGATCCCAACCTCAACTGGTGGAGGTTCTTCCATCAACTGTACCTGTCATGATTTTTAATGGGAGTTTTACCTTCAAATGATGTGTCTTTATTGTTTGATCTTCGAATGATTCAATAGTATCTATAGATGCACATATATAAAGGTATGTTCGAGAGCTGACCTTTTGAGTCACCTACCAAAACAGAAGTGCCAAGTACATACAGTGAATGCATTATTATTGCATTATTTATGCATTATTTATCGTTAACCCGAAATATCATTTTTCAAAATGTCGATCGAGGGTTCCTAGATCAACAAACCAAAAAAAGACTCTCAGTCTGCAGAATCCAAAAATGGGGATTCCGTTTTTGCCTGTTGGTTTTGTGAAGGTTGGGATTTTCTACCGAAAGGGGAGCATCCCATCCGGCCCCATCGGGTCCGGGTTTTTCTGAGTTCTTGATGCCATTCAGAATAACTGACATAGTAGCAAACATTTTGGGAAGATTTGTCTGATGAAAATCGTGTTTCAGGGTGGTCTTTTCTTGATGTCACTAATCATTCGCACATCTTACCCAATTCATTGCGGAGAGTTTCTGAAAACTTAAGTTTTCACATCCAAAAATCCCCAACAACTAACGATGAATCCAAAGTCCCAAGGTACAAAAAAAAATCTATCTTTCAAAACTTCCCTAGTTACTGTGCAAATCATATGGTTTTTCCTTCATCTTTTCAGGTTGTAGAGGTCCGTAACTTCCTACAATTTCATATCAGCAAAACGGGTCCACCCATCCCCACCCCGGCTGGAAACAACCCCCACCTTCTCCGCCACTGCAGGACTCACGGCCTGAGGTCCCGGGGACTTATCTTCCCAAAATGACAGTATAGATAACCTCCAGGGAATTAACATATCCCACCTTGGGAAAAGGAAAATCATCTTCAAAATGCCATTTTTGGTGGATATGTTAGTTCCCAGGAGGGTAAGCTTAAGGATCATTCAACTGAGGCCAGAATCAGAACTTCGCAGTAGTTATATCTTAGTTATGTACTTTTCATCTCAGTGGTGGTTTCAAGGTGTTTCTTTGTTCACTTGAAGATTTTTAATAGTTCACTGCAAAATTATGATTAGTCTGTTTGTAGAGGAATGATCCTCTTGGAGGGAAACGCATGGTTCAGTCATGCTTTGTTTCTCTGCTAAGAATTCTGCAACCTGAACTTCACCGAGAAATGAAATGGTAACATTGACCTACCAAACCTCCATCTTGGATCATTTCTGGGGTAATTTGTTTTACCAGGTTGCCGTAGATTTTCAACTCCCTGAAACCAACAAACAGTTCATCCCTGAAAATCCAATATTGAAAGATATGGCCTATGTTCAGGGGCGAGCTATTAGTTTTAGATGGGGACGGTCTCGTTTTTTTTGGAGTTTGGCTGGCTTCTAAGAATCCTCTGGGGTGCGTCTGGACATCTTGTAAACAAACATGCTAGTTTGTGTTGCCTTAGAATTCTGAACACTCAACCTCCAGTTGCCAATAACAATTCGAGATGTTCTCATGTCACACCATCTAGTGCTCAATCCCGACAAATTTGTCATTTTCTGTTCATTCAGCATATAAAGTTACCATCCCACTATAACATTACATGCACCATTCCCAACCCTCCCCCCAAACTAAAACATGCCGCATGCCATATTGTGTTCTCAGTCTCATTGCAGAACTACTCCAAAAGGAAGACTATATATAGTTTCCTTTCCTTTTTACATAAGGCCCCCGTTCGTTTTCGGGAAGAGTTACTTGGATGTCCCGTTGGAAGTTAGGATCAAAGGTTAGGATCAGTGGGTTATATACTCCCAATATACCGCCATGTATAAGTATGGGAAAAATAATCCATTGATCCTGACCATTTACTTTTCATTTCCTGGGACATCCTAGTAAGGACCAACCCCCAAAAATCACCAACAACAAAATTTCAAGTTGAGAATTTCAGGTACAAAAAAACAACAGCCAACATCCACGGTTCTAACCACCCAACAAAACCCCATGGAGGGGTGCCAACCCCAACGGCTAGGAACCTTCAGCGGGAAAATTTCCCCTTGGAGATCCCCCCACCTGTGACAAGTAGGCTCTGATGGCCTTCTGAGTTTCCTCTGCCTGGTTGTGGGGTCGATGACAAGTTGCTCACAGGCATTTAAGAGCATATGGTTTAATACATATACCTTCCGATATAAGGATCATGGAACATGGGCCACTCTAATTTGAAAAAATGGAGGTTTTGGAAATCATGAGTCAAAATTGATGCAGAAATAGATTTGTTATATCATGTTGTTCAAATTTTTAAAGGTGATTTTCAGAGTTCCACGTTCATCTGGGGAGATCTGGGGAGTATTTCATCCATGTTTTTTTGCAAAGGCTTCCTGGTTGCTGTGATGAAGGCTTGTGGGATGCAGATTTTCTTCCCGACCTAACACCTGCTATGCCAGGCACTGGTTTCTTCGAGGTGCTTCTGCAACTTTTATGTATCACTGGTTAACAGCTCGCCACTGAAAAAAAGGGCCGAAACCTGGCCGAGGTTTCAAGTAGTTTCCCAACCACGATTTTTCAGGCGCGAACTGTTAGTTTCATGAGTAGTTCTTTTTCCTTTTGGTCGCATGATGCCATTCCTGCACAATGGTCCTACTGGGAAATCACTTTCTTCCCTTTTGCTGCCCAATCTTTGTGCGTGTAGTGGTTGGTTCGAAAAGTCATTGGATGGTCAAATGGAACTAGATTAGCAAAACAACTCGCAGGATTACTGTCATAACCCTACTGGCTAGCTTATTGCAAACATGCTTGATATCTCCAAGATATTTCCAACACACAATTGGAATCTGTTACCATGTTATGTGCTTTTGCTACTTCACCAACCAGCAAAAGAAAGGCTGGCCCTTTGAATCCTTGGCGTTTTGTGGTAAAAGCTCGAATGACTGAAGTTCAACACGAACTGAAACCTTATTGAAAAAAGCCCGAATTATCAAACATAGCCTCATAATACATTCTTATGTAAACATCACAACAAACAGTTCACACATCTTAACGACCAAACTGTTGTTTGTTTCTCATATATGGTTCAGTTCTTGCTTCTTGTCGGTTGCCGTCAACTGTTAGTTGCATCAACGTAACTGTCACCCTTGGCACCTGCTCAGGGGTCGCGACTTTGCCAGTGCCAATGGCCCAAACCGGCTCGTAGGCAATGACCACTTTGTCCCAATCCTGGCAAACAGACTATGGAATTATCATGGTATCTTGTGGTGCGAAACCCTCACCCAGCATGCTAGATCGTCACCGCCAGCATGACACATGTTTAGTGAACTAAACCTTCAATTTTCATCAATTTTCCACTGAACGAAAAGGGCCCGGAAACATTCCAACCTAAATGGAGTGATGAGCTACACATCCCTTGTTGCAGAAAATCGAACATAAAAGAAGTGCCGGCCAAGTGTAGGACATTCATGGCTATTCTGAGATTCTATCTGCTCTAGAATGGTTGTGCAATGTTATGCAGTGATGTTGGCTGAATGAAATGACGTACTCCAAAAGGAACACTACAATCATGCTAAGAAATTAGTTTTTCAAGTGGGATACACTAGCTATCAACTGGTGCAGGATTTCTTCCATCAACCGTATCAGGCTTGGATTCTTGACGGTTGTGCTAATTGGATTGCCAGAAGAGTACTCTGTTTCCTAAAAAAAGTGGAAGATGCGTTGCATCGCACGAGGGTTATGTTCCACTTCGCTAATGTTGGGAAGGACACCAACACCCTTGAGTACATACTGTATTGTACAAACAGAACATTTTATACCTCCCAGGTGGTGCAGGATTTCTTCCATCAACAGTATGTTGGTTCTCATGCTTCTATAAACATGACCCTGTTGCAAAGGAAACAATTATCTTGGAGGTACCTTTTTTCCATTCAGCCATGATTGTTGGAGGAAGGGTGTAGTTGGAAACCACTGAGTCAACCCAAAACACCAACATATAGAAATACTTCAAAAGGCGGAAGGCAAATGCTAAGGTTTTTTTTGTTGGGTGAAAACATATGCATTAGATTTACCCCCCACCCAGCAACACTGGCAAATGAAGGTTTACAGGGATTCCCTACTGAAAATAATAAATCTCTTGGATATACAGAAACTGCCAGGGAACATCTAACTAATTAAGGTTCACTCCCCACCCCCCCAAACAAAACATAGCACCTTGATCTTTGGAAGGCAAGCTCCCAACTGTCTCTTGTTCACCTGACACAAGCGATATCAAAAACTCCTCCTGAAAGATGTTTCGACAGCCACTTCCGTTTTAGTGTGTAGCCTAGTGTGCAGTTATATATATATATATAAATACATAAAAAAGGGTATGGGGAACCCTCTCACCGCTCAGTTTCATGTAAACAAAAACATGACTTCAGAAGCCAACACTACACTCCGATCACTCAGACTAGGCTTTTGGAAGTTAGACGACGCCCTGTCTTTCAAAAATGGATGACCTGACCGTTGAACAGAAGCACCTTTTGTACATTCATCATGTTGAGTAAAGTCAAGTACAGTATCCACAAGGATTCCCATGCGCATTAAGGTACCTTTTGGGTGAAGTTGGGTAAAGTCAGTTTTGGAAACGTTTGGCCTGAAAGCACCATTTGAGTTAACGGTAACTTCATCCAAGCTGGTTGTAGGTTCACTCAAGATACTCTTCGTTCCATTGATGGAAGTGGAAAATGGCACTGTAAATGGCACTAGCGTGTAAAGGAAAAGAAGATAACAGTAAACCCGTTTCCCACTAAAAACCATGGCTGTCGGAGTGGAGTAAAAGGCAATCCCAACATACTGTTGATGGACGAAATCCTACACCACCTGGGATGGTTAAAACCCTATAAATAATGGGATAATCATCATCCTTGATGGTGCAGGATTTTGTCCATCAACAGTATCCCAACTTCAATTCAGCATCTCAAACCACCGGTGAGACGGACCGCGTTTAAGTGCTTTTTGGCACCTCATCTGTTTTGCCACCTTCACGCTCCTGAGAATGTCCCAAAACGTAGGAAGATAAACCCACGGGGGACGACCCAAATGCCTTGATAATTTTCACAGGACGATTTTGGGTGAGTTTGTCAAAAAATCCAGCATGAGATGAGTAGAACTAGCAGAACTAAATGGTTTCATGCTATATATGTTGGAACAATGGGCCTGAATCGTATTTAAATCTTAATTTAAGCTTCTTCTTTGACACTGCCCCCCGAAAAATTATCACCAACATATTGGGGCGTCAGGTCCGGTGAGAACGCTGTAGGACTCTAAGTGAAAAAGGTCTGATCATCATCGAGAAAAGGAGCCGAAATGCATAAGTCTCAAGATTTAAAGCCCATTAATTACAGTACCTGTCTTTCTCCACATTGAAAATGTGCACAAAACTTCTGGAGTTGGTTCATGTGATTCTGGGAGCATACAAAAATGCAGTGTTTCAATCTGTTACATGTCTATCTTTAACATGTCCTTTTTGTTGTCCAACATCTTCTGGTTGGTGGTTTCAACCCATCTGAAAAATATTAGTCAAGATGGGAATATTCCCCAAATAGGGTTGAAAAAAAATGAAACCATCACCAACATCTTTTATAAACCTTTTCATGGAACTTGGAACCCCAAATCAATCGCTCCCACCCATCATTCCTCCAATTTCTCACCGATGCAAAGGATGACACTCAAACCTGCATCTTGACACTTTCCCACCTGCAGCAGGGCCGGACAGCCCAAACGTGGAAACACAAGGGTTTTAACTAAGCCATGTGAACCTCTGGGCGTTTGCCCGGAGATGACAAGACACAACATGAACATCATTGAACATCCACATGAAAACCCAATCTGCTGAGCAATGCTCAGATGTTTTTTTTTGGGGGTCTTATCTATGGGTGAACTAAAGCGTATGATAACTTGATAACTCACTACGTTCTTGCTGGATCTCGCGTGTTTTTTTTAGCTCACCAACACGAAGTCCAAGTTGCCTCACAAAAGCACTTGTGCAAAATCATCTGAATATATCTGGATCTCTGAGACCTATTCTTACTTTACAGGAAAATTTTGCACTAAACCATGCTTTTCGCTGAGATTAAAGCCTTCTCCGCCACATCTGCATCCGTCTCACCATACAAGCTGCGACGCTCCGAATGGCCTACGGGGGGGGGGGGGTATCATGTCCCATCATCACATGGTTCAGTGAAAAACGATCCACACATACCGAAGCATCAAAGCAAGCGTCCTTGCCCTCAAGCCGACCATAAGCAGTACACTAGACCGCTAGACCATGCTGATTGAATCACTAAAAAATCAAAATCACTAATCACAAAATCACTTAATGCTAATGACGTGAATCATTCCTAAACATGCTGTTAGGTACCATTATAGTTAGGTCTAGGCACGGCACGTCATGTTCCATCACCCCCAACACCGACCAAGCTCGCACCTAGAAGTGTCCACTGGAGACCCAAGTCCACCTGCAAGAAGGGCATGGGCACTGCAGTCCCAAACGCTGTTGCAGCTTGACTTGGAATTCAAACAAGATTTCAAAAAAAACGAACATGCTAACATGATTTGAAGGGTACTGGAAATCATAAGGTCCCTGGAATTGCGAACTGGAACTATTGTGGTATTGTAAGGGAGGGCAAAATGGCCTGACACAATGACCAGTTACACCGGCCCCATCCACCATGCGTAGTAAAGGGTGATGAAGCACATATGTTCACTTCCCATTATGTTATGATTTCTTGAGGGATAGTAGCTGGGCTAATCAATTTTAATACATGCCGCAAGCGTTAGCCGCTGGATAACCTGTGCCATATGACAGGTTTCCCCTTCCAGCTATTGCTACACCTATGTGAGGGAACATGCATCTGAAAAACAACTCCCACAAAGAGCCAAAAAAAGGGAAGCTGCCCGTATCCTGCTAAGCATTGAGTCATTTTAAGTAAAGGAAATATATAAGAAGCATGTCAATATACATATTTACTATTTACATGCATTATACATTTATAAGCGTCTACACCATAGTAGACTGTGTCCCGAGATACAATCGTATCACATATCTCTCCATGGAAATGATGGTAATCCAGCCTCCGAGTCTCTAGCTATTCCCTTCCCATGGATCGTTTTAAATAAGACTGCCACAGAATCAAAAGCATCGAATATCAGAGTGCCCAAACCATGCCAAACCAACAATTTTTATTACAGATTCAACGCTGAGACTACGGAAATGATGTCAACATATTGACTTAGTATCTTTGTTCTGATCAAAATTACTGACCTTGTTCAGAAACATCCCTCAAATTACAACAAAAATGCCCCCAACTTCTGTTTGCGGCAATTCTTTTAATCTTTCTTTCAAACCATGAGCACGTCTTCCAAGAACCTAAGGATGCCAAGTTTGACTGTCTTCCATTGCCGTTTTAAACCGTATACCCTTGGCGCACCAAATTGGCAGCCGTCCATTCACCAGTGAAGGCTCCAGCATCGTTCCTCAAACGTGGAATTATCCAAGGCGATCCGAGAGAATGCTCGTTTTACCATGGCAACATGGATCAAAAATGATTCCTAGTTGGTGGTTGAACGAACCCATCTGAAAAATATCATATAGTCAAATTGGATCATGAAACCCTCATTTAGGGATAATTAATAAATACTTATTTGAAACCACCACCTAGATTCCAATGGGCAGTTTTGGGAGACTATATTATATTTTTCAAATTAGGTCAATGTATCAACTCATATGATCTCAAATGTCAGTGGTAAATCTACATCTACGTCGTTCATGAAACATACACAAGATGGGGCCCCCTAGCTACTATAAGTGGATTTATCCACATTTATCCCGAGTTATACCGATTTACAACAATGGTTATATAGGGTTTTCTGGGGTTATAACTACCTTATAGTTAGGGGGGCCCTTCTTGCATGTTGTACATATATTTCAACACTTACAATACGATGTGCATACCCAATGTGTTGCGTGGGATAAGGAAGGCGTCCATCCTCAGGACGGCGGTGCTTGGGTTGTCAAATGGCGAGCCACCGATGATTGATTGAAGAATACATTCTATCTACATTCCCTGAAACTAACAGTTAGCCCCCGAAAAAAAGCCATCCCCAAAGCCCGAAAGGAAAGTCTGCCAACCATCCATTTTCAGGTGCTAAAATGTTAGTTTCAGGGAGGGTATCCAAACTGCAGACCAAATTCTCCCACAACGAAACCGCTGTCTCTGACGTTTTTTTCGGTCCCCGCACTTGCCACAGTTCTGAGCACACACAGCCATTCCCAGGCCCTCGCTGAATGGGGGCATTCAAAAAACCCGAGGTTCTCTGAGGTTGTGAGTTTCAACACACCGAACTGGAACACAACCCCAAAACCTCAACCTTTGCCAACAGGCTATAAATTCAGGCATTCCTTTCATAGTTGGGTTTGCAGAGGGTGTGCGATATTGGGGTGTGCTATATTGGGGTGTGCTGTAATTTTCTTGGATATCCACGTGCAAATGGTTGAGCCAAGTAGCCCCCATTGCTCACCCTCATGATGATTGGACGAAGATGATGAAATATACGATGATGACAAACTTTGAAAACAAAAAGGCGGTCTGAAGCAGCGATCGAAGGAACATGCTACGAGTATGAGTATGGCATGAATTTTCGTACGTCGTATGTCAAGTGGCTATCAAATCGGCTCCTTGGCTAACGAAACATCTTTCTATCTTATTTGAATAACTAGATTACAAGTTACAGATGTTTGCAACAATACCAGGGTCAAATCATGACGTTAATATGTTTGTTTGTGACCATGATTGCAAGTGGGACGACTCCCCCCAAAAATTTGACAAAAGAAAAGAGATACCACCCTCCTTTGGGTAAGGCAAAACACATAACCATTTCAAAATATCTCAGCTACATGGTTTGGGGCCCGGTGGTTTGAGATTCCTGAGATTCCTTTATTGGTGGTTTGGACAGACATTAGTTTTAGTTGAATATCTAATATCCGATTTTCCAAGGAAAATGTCTCCATCTTCCATCTTCCATCTTCCAATCCTTTTGGAAAAGTCTGTGTTGCACTTGGCAAATCGTTGTTCACCTTGCCTCGAAGCTCTCTGTGAACGAAGTGAGCCACAAAGCAGGTGGACAAATCACCACCTGAACGACCCCAGGTAAGCCCTGTGGAAAAATGAAGGTGTTAGGACCCCCCAAAATATATGGATACAGTAATTATAATCCCTAAAAATGATGGTGGGTGGGGTGGGTTCCCATGGTATGTAAGAACTATGGCCAATATATTGTGAAGGTTTCTATCAAACATGGCGCTTCAGATTCTTTGATCCAAACAGTCATACTGTTCATGAAACAGATTCTGCAGCGCCTTGGGTGACACCATCTGAAATGACTACATACCTGCAAATAGTGCGGGGAAAACTACCCACTAACACTAACTCCAAAAAAATGGTACAAGAATGAAATGGTTGAGGACTTCTTCCATCAACAGTCTGTTGCTTACCAACCTGCCATCTTATCATCTGACAAACCGAGGGCCCAACCTCGACCTTTGATTGGTCCACATTTGGCAAAGCTTTCCTGGGGCAAAATCTCTGAAGGAACTTCACGATGGTTTCAACTTTACAATCAACCCAGGCCTGATCTACTTGCAATTTACGGTATCTCTATTGTAGGCGATCCCGCTACATGAATAAACAAGGCTTCATTCATCTGAGGGTCGCCATTTACGTGGTAAGAACGAACAAATGACAAATACCAGGAAGCTGGGCACAAAAAAGGAGCTCCTTTTCAAAAGGATTTTCCAGGAATTCAAAAAACACCTAGTTTTACACGCGTAACCACCGATTCAGTGGTTGAACAGCGATTATATGATGGATTTATCTTTAATCTTTTGTCCATCTGTGAAAAAGTGAAGATTAACATGGGGACCTTTGCAGTACCATAGTGAACCATATATTGGCATCCCTGGGACAGAGATACACCATGATACACGAAAATAATACAAAGTACACTTGAAAATATATAGATACCTAGAACTCAAGTGACCCTTGTTTTGATCTTGGATCGGAAAAGGGCTTGTTTTGAGGGGTTGACCTTCAAAAATAGAAGTCATTGGAGCTCTGGGTATATTCAAATTTACATGTAGAAATATCGGTCAAAGCACAGGCCCTAAAAGCCACATTTTGGGGGAATCTAGTGCCATTTAGATCCCCATGATGTTGGGAGCTACATCATCCCTCCTTTACCTTCCCAAACGCGTATGGCAACAGAAGCATTTCGAGCTCGGTCCTTTGGGACATGACTTTTCCAGTCCAGTATGCTCCCTCCCATGTGATGAACCCAAACTTCACACCAAGTATCTTCCATCCCTTTAGCAGCTCATTGCACTCCTGACAGATGAGATGATGGATGTTTCACGACTTTACGAGAAGCTTGTTCGAAGCACAAAACTAGACCAGTGAACTACCCTGTGATTTTGAGGATTCTGGGGTTCCTTAGCTTCTCATTTATATAGTAGGAAATACATCATCCTTGGCTCCTTAGCTCCCCCAACATCACAGGGTAAACAACATCTTTCAATTGATAATTCAATTTCCAACAGTTTGTGTAGCAACTCAACGTTTTGAATACATCAAGAAGCATTTCACACCAAGAAAACCTAAATGACTCACTTACGTCTACCATACCTTCGCATACCAGGTACCATGCCAGTCAACTTGGAGATCCGCTTTTAATTTTAGATGTAAATATACAACATGCTTGAAAGCCCCTGATTACATATCACAAAATGATATATCAATTGATCAAACACATATATACACCGGACCATACCCCACTAAAAAGTTCTTGAACAAAATGATCATATTCACTATATCATACTCCTTGGTGAAAAACAACCATTCACCATGTTCAATGAATCTAACAAAATCCATCCACAGTGTCTTTTTTGTTTCCTTGCTGTTTTCCTCCGTTTTTGGGGTGCCTTAAAGGTTTTTGGATTACATTTCCAATTGCCACCCACGATGAACTTGCGAGACATCGTGACCACCGGCCTTGGAGGTGAAAATAGGTGAAGGCAGAGGGTCTCAGGATGCCATTTGTTAAAGCATGTTTAAGGGTGCGGTTGTGGGGAATGACTACAGTTTTTCAGTGCATCTCAAACAAGAGTCTCATTTCGGGAAAGGACATCTTGACGTGGATTGAAAAAGATCATGGTATATAATTTAGATTTCCAGTCTGCTGAGTTGGAAACAGGGTTATGATTCCTAGACATTCTGATGGATAAGTGTGCCCTGGATGGCGTTTTTGTCACTTAACCGACTCACTCAATTGTTGGATATGCTTTGAAAAAGAAAAAGGGCCCTAAGAAAACCTCTCAAAAAGACAGTTTTTTTTCAAGAACAAATCAATAGATAATAATGTTATAAACCCCGAAATTTAACATAGCCCCTGAAAAATGATGGTTGGAAGATGAGTTTCCTTTTGGGATTGCCTATTTTTACGGGCTATGTTAAATTTCAGGGGTGTACCACCTGGAAAGTAGATGGCGTAACTCCGATATATTGGTTTATCATGGCCACTTAAAGCCACCTTGTGGGCGTGGCTAGCCATCTACTTTCACCACAGTGTATACAGATGATTTTTTTGAGATCTCTGATTGAAATGGGCAAGATTGGTATATCATACCTTTCCAAGAAAACAGTTGAAGTTGAACAAATGAACAAATGTCAGTTGGTGGGATAAAGATTTCCAGGAACGGAAACCACAATCCTTCAAATCATCAAACTCGCACTTGTTCAGGCTACAGCGGGCACCAAGCCCATCCATTTCCAAATGCAAAATTGCTGCCCTCATTTTCAGGCTAGGTATCGAATCATAAGCTACATGGCCACATAGTAGTTGTATGTTTCTCACATGGTAGTCTTTCAACACCTTTCAGTCTGAATTCCAGGAGTCTCATCTATAGCTAGTTGGTGGTTTCAACCCATTTGAAAAATATTAGTCAAACTGGGAATCATCCCCAATTTTCGGGGTGAAAATCAAAAATATTTGAGTTGCCACCAAGCAGATAGCAACCCGCGTTGATTCGGCCTCCAAACAAAACGGGTCAAAAAAGGAGACTAGAGAGAGCTACTGCTTGAGCCAATGCTGGAGGAAGTTGGATATCTTTCGAGGACCAGGACAGGACCTACCCCTTTCGGGGTCGGGAAGCTTCCCAACAAGCAACACAAATGGAACCTTGGTCGTTTTCCAAATGAATGAAACAAACAAGATCACTGATCAACCATGGAACGTTTCTGCCAGAAAGCAATTCTGGAATATTCTACAATCATTGGCTCATGGGTTGTTGCGGAGCCGTTGTGGAATTGAAATTCTGTTGAGATTTATGTGGAATTCACCAGAATGCATCACAGTGATCCCACCGAAATTCCAGCTCCAAGCAACGATGTAATGAATATACTTATATTATATTCCTTTATACTCCAATGGAGTTTCTCAGAGCTTCTAATATATTGTATTTCGGAGGAGCCCTTGAAACCACCAGGGAGGGCCCTTTAAAAAAAATATAAAAAAACATCACACTTGCAGGCTGCTCAAAGGTGTTGGCCCCTTCAGCTGTTGTTTTTCCCTTCAGCAAACTTTGGTGAAGAGCTGTCTGCTAAAAGATGTGTTGACAATCCTGTTTCTTGTTTCCTTTGCTCCTTGGTTCCTTTTCAATGAACTTGTGATATATTCCATGTGCTTCTTTAAAAAAGAAAAAGGCTTCCTGTCAATTCAAGTTTCAGTCAATTGAAAGGTTTCATATCTTCCATCTGCTGAATGTTAATTACCTGCCAAACATTAAATCATAAGCTCTGTTCCTAACATAATGACTTGTTTCACTACTAATATTTCTTTAATGCTATCCACTTATGAGACAGGTATAGTCATGTTTTTGAAAGAATGTTCTTGCAAGGTTCGCAAGGTTCCTTGGAAAGGGAACTTCCATGACCTTCAAAAAACAGGTCAAATTGTGGTGACCAGAATGGAAAAAAAACAAGTGTTTTTTTTTGGACTCTCTAAGTAGCAACCTTTGCGTAACATACAACTCATAATGCTGAGTATTTCTTGTTGAACGTGTCTCCGGGCCAAAAGCTTGGGATAATAAGATTACTTGGAGGATCACCCCAGTTAGTAAATGGTTTAACCTTGGTTAATAAGTCCCCTAACTAGGGATGTTCCCCTTCCAAATGGCCTAAATGGCTTATAAATAGGGGTTACTAACCACTTACTAACTGGGATGATCCTCCAAGTAGGAAGCACCCCTTGTCTCTTCAACTGAAAGAAATGTCACAAACACATCTGTTTGCTGGCAATTCTGATCACAAAAAAACACTTTCCTGGGGTACGCCCAAAGGCTTGCAAACAGGTGATTGTGAATCTTGTGTTGGCATAACCCCCATTTTGCAAAATGATAAAATGTAAACAAATGAAATATCTCCTGAAAAGGTATGCATAGTATCTTCAACATCCATTGATTTGCTGGCTAGGTGATCCTGAAACATGTCTGCAACTGATGATAGTTCAGCAACATGGATGGATGACACCTGAATTAAATAGGAGAAATGAATATATAATCTTAGCTTCTTTCTGAGTAGATGCCAACGGGTGTGTCACGACACATTTGGAACATCTGGAAGCCACATCTCAGTTCACCAAAAAATTGTCATTGCTCAAATGCTCCGGTTGAACATGTCCACATCAGCTGTGTCAGTAACCATCTGCAAAGAGACTAGCACCTTGGCAGGATGGAAATGGGGGAAATGGATGGGATCCGGGTTTGGATTTCCAAATGCTTCTCTACCATGGCAAATGCATCATACCATGGCATCTGAGTCGGGAAAAAACTGAAAAGCCTATATTATTTAGAACCTAAGCCTATCCTCGGATGCCAACCCTGGCCAGGAATTCTGGGGTTTGGCCTTATAATACTTCTTGTGGTGTTTTGGATGGGCATCAGCAAAGTGGCGATACAGGCTTAGATTGCCAGGCACTTGGAAACTTGCCATCAGTCCAACTGCAGAAAAACTTGTCTCTATATTTCTTAGAGATGATCAACTTTCTGGTGTTTCGGGAAAAAATCGCCCAAAGTCCCCCAAAGTCTGAAAATGTTGAAACAAAAGAAAGGTGAAGTGGCCCACCAAACTTGTTTTGTGTCTACAGTCACTTGTCTATCTTTTAGGTCCGTTTGATCTCCTCCTCGGACCAACTCTTTTTCGCGTCTTCACGGTCAATCCGAATCGGAATTGTAGACAGGTGCCTTGGCGAAATGGAAAGTTGGATAGCTTGAAGGGTAGGATGTCGACATTCATTGAACCACCCACCCTGACAGCATGTCACCATTATACTTGAAATGTTCCTGGAAAGGATTTCTTCTTTAATTTTGCTCACCTAAATACATGGCACAGTTCCCAAATACATATATAGATTCAATTTGGAGGGGCCCCGGGCCCTCGTCTAATTTCGAGGGAACCTGCCATCTGCCCCGGCCCTAGGGTCAAAGTCACGTAACGTTAAGAATTAAAGCCGACTGTTTGCACCTTGGGGCATAAACCGTCATCACTTTTGAAACTTTCACAACGCAAGTGCTTTTATCCTGGGAATCTCAAAGCACACATAATGACATCGGGCGAAACTCACCAAGCCGCAAGCAAAGTTAAAAACACATAATAAGTATAGGTGAACACTGATTGAACATTAAAAGAGTAAACAGGTCCAAATGTTCCCCTGGGGTTAGAACAAACAAAACATATATTTGAACAAATCTAAGGACAAGCACGCCAAAAGTATCATGAAATACCATTATCTTCAAAAGAATTTTCCGATTTCCCATAACCCCAAAGGCCGGCTTCAACTGTCGGAAAAGTTACATCCAAAACCACGTCTGATAAGTCGTTTCGCCACTCATCTGTGCCAACCTGAGTTTTTGTATCAAGTTGGGAGAGGTTCGCAGCCGGTAGAGGTGATCAAAAGGTACCAGTCCCTAACATGTTCAGACTGGTGACGGTTGGCAACCTCTATAATTCAACTATAAAATGCCAGGGGCAAGTTTCAGGGCTAGTTGTTGGTTGTTGGGCATTTCTGTGCATTTACTGTTTCTGTGTGTAAAAAAATCCGAACCTGAAACAGGTGATTTATCGGTATTTTCTGAAGAAATAGGGTCATACTTCATTGCTAGTGCCACAAATTGCCCAAAAAAACAGCCAGGAACAAAATACATCCTCAAATGAAAATTTTTATCGTATAGATTTAACAGTAATACTTTCATAATATACATTCATATTCCAAGCAAAAACGAAGAAACTCAACCACCATGTTCAGATGTTCCATAGGGAGGAACAAACAAAACCCTATGAAAAAAAAACTGCTGTTTTCTGCCCTGGCCTCAAATTTAGAGTCCGAAAATGGCTCCTTTGGATCAGGCAATTGGCTCATCAACGGCTCCACCTGTCCGGGAAGTTCACCCTGCCAACCGTAAATGAATAGAGATTCAAACAATGTAACTATGTTTTACACCAAAGTGAATTTGTTGAACGATTATATAAATAAATAAACATGAATGAATGTAATTTGTACAATTGTGATGTTTAAATATAATTTGTATATTATGTAAATATATTTCTCTCTCTCTCTACTCTCTCTCTCCATCGCTATTTACACACAGAAATATCTTATCTATCTATCAATTTTATCTAAAACCCAAACACCTGGGTCGTTGTTCAGCCGACTTGCAAATAGTGTTGCTTGTGTGTACACCATGAGACTTCATTGCGACGTAGTGGTGGGAAAACACGGGAGGGCATCAACACCTCAAAAATTAGAGGCTGCTAAAATGAAGGTGCTTTCCCTTAAGGCAACTATTGTGAAACGGTTCTGTGATGTTGCTACAATTTGACCCTTTGATACGCTGAGATTTAACCCGTTAAGTCTCTTTGTCTCCCAATGTCTGCAAACTATTCAAAGCATTCGTAAAAAAACAATGCCGCATATTTGCAATCCAGAATCTCGATACTGCACATTATATACACCCCAAAGAACACTACCGTAACATGAGGATGGAAAAAAAATGAAAAAACAATTATTTGATGAATTTCCATCCAGCCATGTAAGTTTTCGGGCAGGTATATCCCCAACTGTCCACACTCCACCTCCACCAAGACGCCTCACGTGTGACCACCTCCTCTTTGGGTGGAAAATCGGGTGATAACTCCGGGTGCCTTCGGGGTGAGCCACCCAGGTTGCGCCAGTAAGCTCCACCATTTTTCAAAGATCCCCCGGGTTCCCAGTTGGTTGGCAATCGCAATGAGTGGTGGTTAGGAGCTGTTGGGTTTTTTTCATTTGTTGATTTACATGTGTTTTATCGTTGGGATATTTAACAAAACGTTTTGAATTAAGGAATGAGTTGGAGTACAAATTGCAGGGATCATCTAAGCAAATTCTACCAAAATCATTCAGGGTACTGCCAAGGCTTTTAATCTAAAAATAACCACTGTGGCATGCCACTGCAGTTCAGTAGCAGCAAAAAAACTACTCTAAAACCATGTGTTGAAAACGAACAATTGCAGTTAAAGTGAGTTTCATCGAATCAAACAACCATAACAACAGCAACAACAACAACAACAACAACAACAAGAAGAAGAAGAAGAAGAAGAAGAAGAATAAAAAGAAACCACCACTTTCCAACCGCCATCACGACTTGCCGATTCCTTCCTCCCGCACCTCTCTGAAATTTCACAGCGTTCCTGCATGTCCCTCTCAACCTCTGGCTGTGCCTTGGGCGAGGGTGACATCCGCGAAATGTAACGAAACACATGTATATCCCAACAAGAAAAGCCATAGGATCCATGGGACTGGAATATTTACCCACATTTGGAGCTGATTTTTTATGGTTTCAATGAGAGGCAAATATACCAGTCCCAATGGAACCTATGGGAAAACTATATAGGAACTAGTCTAAAATCCTGTGCGTTTCTGCTTGTGTCTGTTGTTCTTTATATCCAATTCAAATTCCAGGGATAATATGTACATATGACACATGCATGTTAGAAATCATGGAGCTGAAGTTGGGGGGGTATGTTTAGGAGTTCATTTCCCAAACCCAAGGGCATGAACAGGGGTACAAGCTATGGAATCTATGACTTCCAGGATGTGCCATTTGACGGGATGGAATGCCTAGTCCGAAATCCACGGGGATCAACTCTTCCAGGGCCCTTCCCCCACGCCGCCAAGCCATCCCTGGGCCCCAGGTTGTCATAAACAGAGACGAGAAGAAGGAAACCAGGAAGCATACCCAATTTCAAATTGGAAGTGCGTCATATTCGCTATAGGAAGCCTGGGAAAAAATAGGATAATTGTAAGTGGGTCACGGTCGTAAATCATGTACAGTATCATAGTTAAGTAAACCCCATAGTAATATAGCCCAACATACTGACTATCAAAGAAACAAACAATTGCTTCCCCCAAGAAAGGGGAGTACCCCTAAAATTGCTATTAAAATGAGATTACCTTGGGCCCAAAAACCTGAAACGTTGCATTCTTGGGGCTAGAGTAGATTCATGAATGAATCTAAGCGAATATAGATTTCTTGGGGTGGGGTCGTAGGGTGGCAAATGGAGGGTACCCCTAGATTGCCATACTAGATACACCCCCGGAAGATTAACGAATCAAACCTAGACTAATGGTTTGGAAAATGTGTTTCCTTTTCCAGAAGGCCTGTATTCTCAGGGGACCCTGCCGTTAATCTTTCAAGGGGTACTGTCTATAGCCACCTGGCTGGCAAAAAACTGAGCCCGCGTGCCCATGGATATTCTCTTGGATGGTCGTAGCCATAGCAAACAAACAGCTCCTTAAAAACGCAAAATCATCGGAATTGTATATATCGTAGATATAAAATATATACATATCATGTGCAAAGTAAATTGAGCTACATAGGATGTTGCATTCTATTGTGGTGAATTTTGTGTTGGCAACAGTGTTACTTTCAATTTGTCATCGTTTCAGTTGCTCATTGTGTACGGTTTCACGAACAGTGTGTGTTGTGGATGTTGCGACTATGACTACGGCCCCAAACCCAATCTGAGTAGGAAAAGGACTGGACTACGCAGTGACTTTTTACAGGCTCCAGGTCGGATCTCTTCGTTTCCCGCACGGTCTCAAAGATCAAACGTGCAGGTAAGTCATCTTAGAACATAGTCTTCCACGGCTCAATTTCAAACGGCTAAACTACAGGGGGATGAGTCATGATGAGTCCATCTTTCCTCCACCCGTAAAGAAAATCATCTTCTCAACCAAGGCGGCCTGGGAAAATGTACATACACCTTTCTGTTGATCCCATCCTGAGAAGTAAAAAACATATATGTTTCGATAGTCTTCAAACTGCTATACTTGAGCTTACTACTCTTCAATGCACATCCAATCTTGCATCAGTTGCTATATAGTAAATATCCATCCCCTCATTTTGCAATTGAAATGTACAAGGGGATAAATATCCAGTAAAGTTACTACGCTTGCACAGAGATCGCTGGTGAACCACCTGGTTTTATCGGCCAAGCTTCGCTCCCTTTCAGAATGGGCTCTCGGGTGCAAAAATACACGGCCTGAAAAGGAACAACAAGAAAAAGTGGTATGGATTGATACAACCCCTGAGTTGTCTTAACATAGCCCAACATAGCCCAACCAAATTTGTTTAAAGGTTCATTGTCATATATCTTTTTTAAGGTAGGTGTGGTTGGTGTGGGAATGCATTTTTTAATTTGACGAAACTTACGCTCCCTAAAACTAACAAACTAGATATAACCACTGAAAATGGATGGTTTGGAAGACGTTTCTTTTTTCAGAAGCCGAGGCCGGAATCCAAAAAAAACTTTCCTCTCGGGGCCAGGTATGTTAAACTTCCGGGGGGGGGGGGGTGTAAACGGCGCCACCTACGTAAAAGTGCTTTGTACCCCAAGAAGGTACTGATAGGACAACATATGATGATCTAAGCTCCATCCCCTTGAATCTTGAGGGAAACACCAGGGTGTTATTAGCAGAAAAAAAAATCTATCACCGCTCACCAGTAGATGTTGTATATAGACATGTAATTGAACCTGCAGAATAAATATGGATGATATGGTACCCTCCCTGAAACTAACATACCACCTGAAAATCAACCCCTGGAAAAGAAGATTCCTATTGGAGTGTATCCCCTCTCATGTATTCAGTTTTGAAGCGACCTTCTACTCCCTATATTCTTCCAAAATTCTACACATATCTTGTGAGGTGACTGGATCCCCTAAGCGAGCTGTTTGGGGTCCATCAAACACGGCTGGACAGTATGACTGGAAGAATCTTCAAGACTGGGCAGGATTGGGTTTGGAAGGTAGCATCAATAGCTACATAGATATGGTACGTGATATATATATATACCTGTGAGGGGGGTGAACGAAAGCCAGCACGCGTCTTTTCTGTCAAGCCCGCAAGAAAAATGATATCTAATATAGACTATCCTATCATATCCCATCTATCAAATATGCCTACCTTCTTTTGAGCGAAAACGCGGCAGATTCGGGGTGCTGACACGCCAAGAGGACGTAACGTACCTGGAAAAGAAGCCGGCCAAAGGCAGACCAAATGGCACACGGTGTGGTGTGCCATTTCGATCTGCCACACATGGCCCAGAAGGTAGCAGATTGGACTAGGAGAGAAGGTCGGCCAAGGGCAGACGAAATGGCACACGGTGCGGTATGCCGTTTCGAGCTGCCACACGTGGCCGAAAATAACCGCCGCGTGACCAGGGTGGATTCGAGCCTCTGACCGCAACGCACCGTACCAAAATTGCCTAGTGGTACAAACGGCTGCCAGACACTCAAAACCGCCACCCTAAACACCTCCTATTTCTGCCAAAAAAGGCCCCTATGTCAACCACCCCCCTCCCCCACACCCCCTCCTAATTCTCACTTCGTTCGCAAGGTGAAACTACGCCTAGCCTACCGGCTGGCTTTCGTAATATATTTATTTATATACACATATACCTAGAACCCCAATGACCCTTGTTTTTGATTGGAGAAGGGCTTGCTTTGAGGGGTTGACCTTCAAAAACAAAGGTCATTGGGGCTCTATATTATGTATCAATTGTTCATTTATTCTAAACAAAAAATGTATTTCTATACATACTGTATCTATGGTTTTGTATTTGTTCATTCACTTTCTTTGAATGGTTTTCAGAATGTTTTGAAAGACAACAATATTCCTCCAGTCATGCCCCTGAGGCTGACAGACAGGATGGTGTCCAGAAACTGGCCGTGAGTAAAGCGCTAGGAGGTTATACCTTGGCCGCTGGAAAATGAGTGGGCATACCCTCCCTGAAGCTAACAGTTTGTTGATTGAAGAAATCTTGCACCACCAGGGATGCAAAAAAACCTTGTAAATAATGGTATATTTACCATATCAACTGGTGAGGAATGTGTCCATCAACAGTAGCACCTGAAAATGAGGGGTTTCCCAAAAGGAAAGTACTTTCCTAACCACCATGTTTCAGGGGCTATGTTATTTTTAGGGAGGGTACCTCAGGAAAAGCAATGGAACAAAAAACAACAGCAGACACAAGAGGTCCTTACAGTTGAATGCATTTTTCATATTCATGGTGATATACAGACCTTGGCACTGGTAATGCTCAGACTCATACTATTAAAATCACAACTTTGCAGTTAGGTATCGATTTCGTAAATCATTTTTCAAAAAACATGTGAGAAAATAGATACATGAACATCCGGGAAAAAACATGCATCATGATTTATATACCTTATCAATCTGATGCCAATGGCACATGATGGTCCAGCACTTTCTTATCAAATGATTCAGCCCCACTCCAGCAAAAGCAAGATGACCAAAACCAAAAAGACCTCACTCCTTCTCTTTCCATTTTCAAACAGGCTTCCAGCTGCTTTGCATTCTGGACTTGCATGAAACAAGGTGCATTTGCTACTTCAGTGATGAACCTTATATAACCTTATTGTCTAGAGACACACCATTGCAATCAGTCCCACTCATCACCTGCATTCGCAACCCAATGGAATTGAAATTCATCATTGTCATGTGATACTGTTGATGGAAGAAATCCTACACACCTGGGATTTACAAAACCCTGTGAATAATGGGATAAACTACCTATCAACTGGTGCAGGATTTCTTCCATCAACCGTATTTCCCCTCCTCCTCATTTCATCACCTCAACCTGGACCATTTCTCCCAACGTGGTGCCTGCCATCCGGTGGTGCCTCATTGGTGAAGGCCATTGACCTGGGAACACGAGACACAAAACATTTCCAGCAGAAACTGTCACGAACATACCTGCCTGGATTGGATGATACAACAATGTTCAGTGAATGCCATTATTTTGGAGAGGTCAATATGCGCTAACATAATTTGAACCATCCTGACCAAAGCCGGATTTTGTCCGCCGACCTCATCCTCGAACATCAACAGGTGTTCATATTTGATGTTTTTTGGTGGTATGGTATGGAAATGTTTATGCTTTTTTGTGTCCATGTCGTGTTGTTCTCACTCTCTCTCTCTCTCTCACCTCTTGCTTCATTCTGTTTCCCTTGTTTTCATGTTCCGCAATGATACAGATCATATTCCATTTCCATTCTTGTAAACTGGGCAAATAGATGGGAAAAGGAAACTGTAGTTTTGAAACTGCCCATCTTCCAGTAAACCATGATTGCGAGAGAAAGAATCCTCTTTGCCTCCCTCCACAAGCTTGAGGAACATGTATGCTGCCAACACCCCAACTACTTTGAACCAATGATTGGTGGTTTAGCCTTTATGGTGGTTTACAACTGGACTATACTTTCACCCGCAAAAATTTCACTGGTTCAACTCACTCAATTCTATTTCCTATCTGTGTCCAATTCAATTCCTTCACTTCCAAATCAAATCCCATCAGCAATATCTTTTAGTTGGGGTTTAGTATTGGTCATGCTTGAATAAATCACACCATATGTGTTCAATTGGGTTTAGTATTCGTCATGCACTTTTATTAGTAAACGCAACAGGGAGAGGATGTTAATTCATCACATACCCGTTAGGAACGAACATGGTAGTCGTTTTAGTGGCGGACCATCTCGTTTTCCACAGGACACAGCTGCGTTTAAAACAACGAAAAACAAACCACTTTGCTACTCATTGCGCTCAAATGAGTAGCAAAGTGGTTAATTTTCGCGAGGATGCTACTGAATTGCCCAGTGTTCACTAGTCAAATCGCACATGCTCTTTGCCTCCGACAATGTGACATTGGTATGGCCGCAAGGGCACTTCAGTCCCTTTTGATGATGATAACACTTCGTGTCTGCAATCCACCAGTTTTTTTGTCAAAATGGTAGCCCCGTGCAATCCGTATCTGCTGGCAGTCCCTGGTGGTGCTATCGATGGTGACAGTTCCATCAGAGCTCAACTTTGCCGTTTTCGGTGCTCAGCGAAAACAGCAAAGCTGCGCTCTGATGGTAGGGGGTCTCCGGTCTCCCCCTCCCAGGTATACAAGACCAAAGCATTGCCTGGAGTCAACCAGCATTGAACTCGTGTGCCACTTCTTCTGATCCATGATGGGCCTGCCCTGACATCCAAATAAAAACCGAGAGTGAACACGCCTTCATACGGCTGTCCCTGAGTGATTGAGTGGCTTGCTTCATTGAATTTCATTGCACGTAATCCTTTCCCGTCCACAAGTAGATACACGCAGCGATAGTTGTCTCGAATATTGGGTTTGCCTAGCGCTTTCTGGAGTGCACAGGCTGTATCGTCTGCGCTTGCCATGACACATGCCAACCAAAGGACCATGAGCCCAGGAGGACTCAACATATAGCGTATGTTGC
Organism: Breviolum minutum Mf 1.05b.01; assembly: GCA_000507305.1. Taxonomy (NCBI): domain Eukaryota; class Dinophyceae; order Suessiales; family Symbiodiniaceae; genus Breviolum; species Breviolum minutum. The sequence goes on along the minus strand of DF242404.1, from coordinate 19,840 downwards.
GGTACGGTCAGTTTTCAACTCGCCCGTACCGCAACATACGCAACATGTTGAGTCGTCGTGGGCTTAAAACTCCAGGGTTGATCGGACTTGAACCAAACTGAGTGTTGGTGATTCCGATCGGCTCAAAAAACCATATAAAACCCGCATCTTCAAGTCATTGAATGCTGAAGACTTCAAGTCACCGGATGAAATTCCAAGACCATACTTTTATGATGATCTACTAGTTGGTGGTTTCAACCCATTTGAAAAATATTAGTCAAGTTGGATCAGTTCCCGAAATAGGGGTGAAAATAAAACATAATTGAAACCACCAGCACCCAGTTGATGATCATCTAGAATAAAAAACCACCAACATTAACCAGCAAAAAAGTTCACATTTCCAATAACATCTCTCTTCTGCATGTGCAATGTGTTGAAAATTTAACATCATCTGTTCAGACTCTGTCTTGCGCTACCCCCTTTTTTCTTGGCTGTCATGCTTCAACATTATGCGGGTTGTAAAGGAATATTGAGTTCTGACATTCCCACTTAGCTGCAAATAGACAGAGTTATAGGGAACTCATGGGAACTCTACCAGTTTACCAAAGATTTGGTTGTAACCTTATTAAACGCTGTTGCATCTGAAACATTCTGAAAAAACAACCATCGTCGTCCTTCTTTTGTCCATCGCCGCATCGACAACTTGCGATTCATCGCTCTCACGCTCCTAAGGGAGAGAAGCGCCGAAGGCCCCTCAAACGCTGTCGAATGGCCAAGTACCTGAAAGCATGAGGTCGAAGCGACCAACCCTACGAATCCTTAGGATCATACCTGAGATCCATGAATCTATGGGCTAGCCCGGCAATGTAGAACATACCACAAGGTTTTACACATCCCAAATGGTGCAGGATTTCTTCGATCAACAGTAGCTCCTATCTTCACAAATAAGAAACGTTGTTGGATTCCCTGAACAAAAAATGGATAGTTGGAAGTTGGAAAACAGGACGCATCCCATGGGTACTTTGGGGCAGGCACCCCTATCAAAGGATCACTGGATTTCCCCCATACAAAAGGTGGTGGAAAAAAAAACTCAGGGCCTTAAGAACCAGTGACTTGTCATTTCTTAAGCTAGGTGGTGGTTGAACCAACCCACTTGAAAAAATATTAGTCAAGTTGGAAATCTTCCCCAAATAGGGGTGAAAATTAAAAAATGTTTGAAACCAGCACCTAGTAACGGATTACCTAACTCTTTATAGGTAAAAACCTAAATTGGTTGTTTCGCTCAAGATCAGTGGTCCATCCATTGTTCGACCTGGACTTCCCAAAAGTGCCATGTTGAGCTCACCCAGGTGGAAACCAATCAACGCATCAACACAACCAACCATTTTTTATAAACCCAAGAAATTAAGACAAGTTTAAACATAAACAGGTAGCAAAATAATAACAATATTAGATCTTAGTTTTCCAAACAACTATAGAGGTATACATTATAAACCTCCCCTTCAATTTGAAGATTAATAATCTCTTTAAATAGATATCTTTGGTTTCCAAAAAAAAACTCCCAAGCTCCCAACCCATTTTTTTCTCACAGCCAGACCGCCTGCTTCGCAGCTCAGCCAGAGAGATCGTAGGCCTTCTTCGTGGACGAATCAAATTCATTGTTGATGGCAATTGGACCAAGCTCAAAGTGGAAGCTAAAATCGCAGCGATCCTTGGGAAAACATCGTGCAAGGTGTTTCCAAAAATAGGGGGAAATTTCCCCCCAAAATGGATGGTGAAAATAATGGAAAACCCTATAAACAAATGGATGATTTGGGGGGGAAAAGCCATAATTTTTGGAAACACCTTGGTACATCGCAAGGATATATTCGCTTTTGACGGGAGGGAAGTTGAGCGACTTTTGTTGGAGGAATGGCTGCCCTAAAAATGACTTTTGTTGGACATGATGATTTTTTTGGGAGAACATGTTTTCTTTATTGATATAAGGTGGGTAGTTGGGAATTGAGGTTTTGGCAAAATGGTCAAAAAACATGGGGTTGTTTTGTAGATAAAACTGGACATGTTATTCTTTTTCAAGCACCTACACTTACTGTACAAAGATAGAAAAATGCTTGCAAGTCAAGGCGAGCGTTTGGAAGAATACCTTTCACCCTTGGACCCAAAAACCATGAAACATGAAGGTTTTTCAAACCCTTATAACCCCTAAAAGAAGGGTTGTGGGTTCCCATGGCAAGTATTGGAATCATAGTAGTTCTAGCCTTATTTCCTCCTTGACACCCCGACGACGAAATCTGACACTTTCGCTCTCCGAGGTATAGAGGTGATCCCCCGAACAAAGCGATTCCTGAGATTCCTCTTGCACCAAAGGTTTTCAGCTTTTCAATCCATTCTTCCCTAGTTGATGGTTGAACCAACCCCTTTGAAAAAATATGATCGTCAAAATGGGTGATTTTCTTCCCCAAATAGAGGTCCAGGTGAAAATGAAAAAATATTTGAGTTGCCACCACCTAGTTCAGCATAAATGTCTACCCAAAGTGGTATTTTTCGGCACTCCTCCCACCCAAAAAAAACACTCCAGCGTCTTATCCTTTTATACCCAACTTTAAACAAAACACCACCTCCACCTCAACCACTTGAGAACCATCCACCTGGTTTTCCACCAACTGGTCATGCGCAAAAAGCGTCATATGCACTGTCATAGCACTTCCGGCCACACGTGTTAATGTAGCTTCACTTAGAGCTTCCAAGTTCCATTTGTCAACTTGAAAGCCTGAAAGCGCTTTCAGGTTGGTTTGGTGGTCGACCCCCAAAACACATTTGTTGACTTCTTTCAGTGGAGATGCTTGAATGTTTGGGTGGAGAAAATGTGGGAAATGTTTGCAAGAAAAAAATGTACCTGAAATGTGCATGAAGCAAAATACAAAGTAGCAAATAAATACATGTAGATATGAATGAAACATGTATGTAATTCATACATCTGTCATCTGTCTACCTATAAGTATATAAACTCACCCGCAAGTCGGCCATTGAGCATTGTTGTTTTCCCACCGTTCTTTTTGACAAAATAGCAATTGTTGTTTCCTTCCAATCATCCTATGAGGCCTCTCCAGAAAACAACATTGATTGGATTGGCAAACTTCAACCAGAGTTTTTCTATACAGCTAATTGATGCTAATTGAGGGTGATTAAAGCTGGCTACCGTTTTTGCTCCCAGTGGATCTGTATAAATCCAATTAGTGTCCACAATGTTCACATTCTATGTATATCACTCAAACTCAAAGAGTCACCTACCTAGTACCTGTCAATCTGCATAATAAGGAAACCAAACATGAGTTCTTACCAGAACCAATGAGGATTATATACATCAAACAGGTACATCCTATCTTCTCGGAAGCATTCCCTCCGAAAAAGACAACAATGAGGTGAGCCGATCTCCATGGCATGGAAATGATCTTCGGGAACATGCAGTTTTGAAAAAAACAGGGAGCAAAACCAAACATGTATGACTAGCTTCGCCCGTAACGTTTTAACACAACTATACACCGAGGATCGGTGATTTGTTCAAAAATACTTCATACAAAGGATCGTGACGACTGGTCTCCAGGTTACGGCTCCCCTTTTCAAACTGGTCTCCAGTTCCCCACTTTCCATCGAAGCAAATCCCGAAAAAAACTCCGGCGGAAATATGAAAAATCCTCGTATTTGCCCCATTCATTTTGTACACGTAGTTTAAAGAACGCCATGGAAGGTTTTTTGGAATCGAGAAAAAGACCTGACTTGGCCGTGCTTTTAGAATTTTACATCGCTTCATCGTACCTTGCTTCCAGTAAGCTTCATGGAGGTTCTAACATGACAAGTCTCTTACTTTCATGGTGTTTTCTGCATGTTTTGTCAAGTAATATATACTTATAACATCCATTATAAGGCAGAAAAAACACAATCATGTCTTGATCTCCGAAAACCAATCTCTCAGTGTATGCTTTTCAGGGTCGGCCTCCCTTACAAAGCCACTCTGTACAAACTGCACCTTGTAACATAAGCATCTCACGTCCACCAAGAACACGCTGGAGCCTGATAAAAGTGAAAAAGCCGTCTGAAGTTGTGGTACAGTTGAATTGATGCAACAAAATATGGCTAACCAGTTGATATGGTAAATATCCCATTATTTACAAAGTTTTATACATCCCAGGTGGTTAAATGGTTAGCCGGATTTTTTCCATCAACAGTATCTTTGGAAAGTTTGTCCTCACAGTGTGCAATAGGACATGTCATGGTTTTATCACACTTGGGGTGATGAAAGGTCACGACATGGTCATCATAACATGTTGACATCTTTATGGTACAACTTGGAACTCATTTTGTTGGTGGCCACCAAGGAAAACACAGGCACTTTGGCAAAAACGGACCAGCCCTGACCTGGCCACACATCCCAGTTCCACTGAGTAGGTGCAACTGTATATGTGCAAAAAAGTGTAAGTCTAGAACGGTTCATCACTTGTGTGTAGACACGGAACCAATGTAAAACAAAACAAATTTGGATATATAATATAACACTTTAAAAAAAACATCAAACTTTAAGTGTAGACATGTCAAAAACCTTGAAAAGGCAATGTGTTAGGTTTCACTTTGAAGCTGCTGCCCTTTGGGGTGATATCATAAGGGGATGTTAAAAAAATTGGGGTGACATGCCAGCCCATTTTGAGGCATGCCTATAGGACCACAGCCGTGTGGTGGGCGTCAAATTCGGCACTTCCCCCGTGAAGCTCATCGCTGCGCGATGGGCGTCCTACCAAGGGTGATCGTTGGTTTTCGTTAGTGGTATCAAACATGCATCAAATGGAGTTATACTTAGTAAGGTGATCGGAAAAGGTACACTGCCTGACTTTTTGAGGATTCGTTGGGGGGCAAAAAAAATGCGGGGCAATCGGCAATGACTTTAAAGGTATCTGCAATTAAAAATTCTAGACGGTAAACCTCTGGGAGGCCACGACCGCCCATGTCTTCCGAAAAACCCGTTTGACAACATCTGTTTCGGCGTCCTGAGACACAGAGACAAAACGAATTTCTTTCCTTGGCATTTCGTTGAAACAGCGCAAACTGAAGCTGAATGCTGCAACAACCATGTTTGGCATGGTTTGTGAGTTGAACATGACATGAGCCCATACCACATCTAGTTGGTGGTTGAGCCACCCATTTGAAAAATATGATCGTCAAATTGGTTTTTTTCCCAAAAAATAGAGGTGAAAAATTAAAAAATCTTTGAAACCACCACCTAGACATGGTTTTAACATGGCATACAAAAAACAGCTTACTGAAGAATCATTGTTTTGAGGGTCTTGACAATTTTTAGTAGGAGAAAACTCACGATCCAATTCTAACCACTAAAACTTGTCTTCTTGAGGTGGTCCCTACATGTCCCAACTCGGATGAGAACACCAATATCAGTGTGGAATATTGTCAGGCTGACAATCCCATAGGATCCATGGGACTGGCATACTTACCTACATTTGGTTGAATTTTATGGTAATTGTAGGTAAATGTACCATACATGGATGCTATGGGAATGGTATGTCTTGTGTAGCAGCTTCCTCCAAAAACAAAACGCGGTACTATATGCAGGTACTGACAATTATTGGCAAGATGCTAGCATAAACGACTATAGGAATTTCATATACACGTACTGTACACCAGTCCAAAGTAACGATTCACAGCCGTCATTAGGAGGACCTCCTCCTAAACCCTTCACCCCCCTGAAACAACTCAACATATGATGGTCCTCTTGGAATGGAAATGCCATGGAATACTTACCTATAACGACATGTCCTTTATTTTCCTTCTCTGAGCCGTTGTAATTTCCGGGCTGTTGTACCTTTTGTTTTGGGTCTACACTCCCCTTCCACTAAAGCCCGACTTGGAAAGTCATCTGAAGCAAACCTTCCGTTCGGAGCTGCTTGGGGTGGACATATTTCGTTAAGTCAACTTCTGTGGCCAAACAGTATGCCCAGGTCATAAGGTCACTGCCTAATCCCAATCTCTTCGCTTACAATGTGCAACTTGTCTTTCAGCCGTCCGTGCTTCTGTGCTTGCCCAATTGTGTGGCAAAACTAGATACTTATTCCCTACGTATCCTGGCTCACCTTCTGAGAATGGTTTCGTGGAACCTAAATACCTTGCGTCATGGAGGTTGTGAAGGACACCCCTTGCTCATCATCTGACGTTCGGTGAGCCAGGATCCTTAGGGCTTGTTTCTCCAGCTTTGCCAATTTCAGTGGGTGAATTGCCATGAAAACAGTCATCTAAATAGTGTCTTACAACATAATGGGCAATCCAAAAAAACAAACACACTTCATCGGCAATCTCCATTCATCCCCATACCCACCCAATCAAAGCTGTGGTCAATGAATTTGCCACCGTCCCCTGAACGATGATAGCCCAAACACAATCCCAAAACCCAGTAAAACTAGAACAGAAATTCAAACAAAATTCATCAACATCCTTCATACATTCATACATTGTTGTTTATAGAAGGGTCGTCTAGGGTATATATAAGTTTCCTTTGGGAGGTGTAACGGTACCCTCCATGAAACCAACATATCCTCTACTAGCTGGCACTTTTTTGAGTCGATGACTTTCCATTTTCCCCGGGTGGGAAGTGTTAGTTTTATGGAGTGTAAGATCTTCCAACAAAAACTGATACAGTCCGGAAGATTAACAGCTGGAACCTGAGAATGCGGGCCCCCTGGAAGAGAAAAAATCATCTTCCAGATTCCAAACTAACCATCCATCATTTTCAGGTGCTATGTCAATCTTCGGGGGTGTGTAACCATTTACGAGTTGGTGGTTGAACAAACCCATTTGAAAAATATGATCGTCAAAATTAACTCATTTCCCCAGGGATCGGGTTGAAAATATAAAACTTTTGAGTTGCCACCACCCAGATCACATGTATAAGTAGGTGTTATACCACATTTGCTAACCATTGATCCTGACTTATTGGGACATCCAAGTTACCAACCAACCCGGAAGGAGTAACCGTATTAATATTAACCCATGCAAGTCTCTTAAAGCTCTTCGCTCGCAACCAGTGGATCTGACACAAATCCGCTTCGCGGTAGGTCCTCAACCACCTGCCCCATGGCACGGCATCCCCCGGGCCGTGTGCCCGTGTGACTTCCCGGTGGGTTTCAAGGGGTGAAAACCATTGAACGTAGTGAAAGTCAAGGTCATCTCCATACATTTCCTACAGTCTTGTTGACCTCTTATAGTGGAATGGCATGAATGGAAAATTTAATCAACAAAAAATACACAAGCCAAGACTGAGCTTAGAAAATCACCAACAAAAAACATCAGATCTATCCAAGTGGGTTTCATGAATGGATGTCTTTACACGTCGTATGTGAACCCCCAAAAGTCAACCCAAACACCAAGGCGTTGGTTGGGTTGTTGGAGGTCAGTCTCTGACCTCCAACATCTCCATGAAGGCAAATTACATGTTGATTCCCTTACTTACGAACGGATGTCCCAGGAATTTAGTAAATGGTTAGGATCAATGGGTTAATTTCACCTACTTATAAATGGGGTATATTAAGGTTGCAACCCACTGATCCGGACATCCAAGTACTGAGTGGATAGAAAACTCAAGTTTTGATTTCCAGAGTTGAAGTTGGGAAGGCTAGAAATGGATTGAACCTATAACCATCCTACCATATATATATATATATCCACATATATCACATATTATCCTATCCATTTATCCACTTCAAGAGGGTGCTTCACCCACATCAATTCCAACAAAAAGATCCTTAGGTTCCACCTGGTTACGAGATGCCACCGTTCGATCCTTCACCAATTGGCACCTGCCCAAGTGTCGCCCGGCGACTTGAAAATAGGTCATGTCATCCAACGGCAATTGCAACTCATGTCGCAAGCGACGGTGAAGGTAAGTTGCCTCAATACATCGACCAATGGGGTTATGTCGTTGCGTTAGTTAGCAACAAATGCCAGTTTGCCCGCCAGGTGTATATGGGGAAATGGGTTTTGTCTGTTATTATTTGTGTTTTTGTTGTGAATTTGCTTATGTTTGCTGATGAATTGGTTGGTTTTAACGGTTAAGGTCTTATTTTTCCGTCTATTGGAACATCAAGTTGGACCTGTAGATGTTTCCCCTCCAAACGCTTGGTCAACGAGTCTTTCTGCCGTCGGTCAGTGCCTCGTTCTCTCAAATATATAATTTCTGACCGTACAGGGAGCAGCATGTAGGTATGCAAATTCAGAACCGGCCTCCTCTACAATAGCAAAGGCAGAAAGTGAATGTACCGGCCATGTCAATAGATAAAACCAAACAACACGGACGCATTTTCCACATTTAACACCACAATGCCCAACGACGACCCAACAACAAAATATCATTGGGCCTCAAACTCAAGAAGGTTTGAAACAAAAAACGCATCCTCTGCACACTCGATTGAACATATTTGTTCTTTTCAAACGCCCATTTTTTCCCGTCATCTGTCATCCTTCAGTCAGACCCAGCTACATCAGAGCTCATTCCCAACAGACATGCGACGGCATTACTCCTGGTCCCATCTGCGGTTCAGGCATCCACTTGACTTTAGTGACGTACGAGTACTGTATATCTGAGACAAAGAAAGGAACAAAGCCATCAGTGAGCATTGAGAGTTGCATTGATTATATCCACATTATGGGCCCCAAACAGCTGTATAAAATCGTGCATGAAATTGTGCATTTCTTTTTGTTCCACCCCTTATCGCAAAAGGAAGACTGGTTGGTTGGTTGTTTGTTGCTTGCTTGTTGTAGTCGCTGTCGTGGTGGTTGTGGTTGTGGTTGTTTTTGTTGTGGTTGTGGTTGTGGTCGTTTTTTTGTTGTCGTTGTAGTCGTCATTGTTGTTGTCGTTGTAGTCGTCAAGGTTGCCTTTTCGTCTGCTTGACTCAAATATACAGAAGCCTTTATAACTGGCGTTTTTTGAAATAAACATAATGAACAACAACTCAAAAAAAAGCCGCAAACAATATGATTTGCTTGCTTCTACACCATTTTGTAACCTTTGTGTGATAATGAACTCTGAATATATAATGCCATTCTTGAACCTTTGCCCAAGTCATCGTCAGTTGCTTTGTGAGGTCGAAGGAATAGGTTCACTCCATGTGAAGGTGAGGCGCAGCATAACCCTGGAAGTCCAACTCCAACCCCCATTTTCATATGTTGGTTTACGAACCACATTTTTTTAAATTAAGGGTTTATCAAAGTTTATCATCATCCAAAAAGAACCACATGTGTTTCAATGGTGGTTGAATTACAGGATAATACTTATATGTGTATATATATATAAATATCTATATATGTATATATTTAAAAATATATGTACATACAATACAAACCCAATACAAACCCGGATTTTCCAGGCAAACGGATGGTGCAGCTCCCGCTGGAAGTAGAGGCTTCGTTCGAGGCCACATCTTCCAAGAGGTCCTAACAGCAGGGCTGTTAAGCAGAGGGAGAATGACTTGCCAAGTGTGCAACCTCTATGAACTGCATTACCAAGTGACCATGTTTCCCCAGGAGGACCTCATCGTTTTTAGAGTATATGATGTATAGCTGATAGCTTTCGTTGAGGAGTATTTGTTTTTTACTACCAGTACTTTGCTTTGGGATAGATTCGTTTGGGGGGAGAATCTAGCAGCCACCCTGGTCACGACTATACCACCTCTACCCCTCCTCCGCATCCATCGTGGAAGACTCCACACCCCTGAGCTGCTGCAGTGCTTGTGACATCTTCTCCAACGGCTCCTGATGGTCATCCCAATGGCATAGTCTGTCAGTGGTCATCGACGGTCCCCACGATCCATTTTTGTTCTCACACATCCATGGCAATCCCCATAGGATGGTAAAGTCGCCAATGGTCCATCTTAAAGGCAATCAAAATATATAGAAAAAAACTCACGTGAAATAAATCCTTTGAAGGGGGTAACAGTTCAGAAGTTAGGCTGGGACGTCAATTAGCTAGCTGTCGAATGAGAACAGAACGTGCATAACCATATATACCTTTTTTGCTATATTCTACCACATATTTCGAATTCATTTCCTCGCCAAGGATTCAAGGAGGTATCTTTCATGAAAACATGGAGCAAAAATCATGTCCACCCTTAGGTGTGGGTACTTGCCACTCCAAGTTTGAAGCTATAGTCTATAGTAATCACTGATACGCGCTATACGTTGATGTTTTTTTCCATTGAAAACATCTTCCCTGAAAATTGGAGGGTTTGAAGCCTTCCTCCCATAATCATGGTTCAGTGGAAAATGGATGGAAAATCTCCAAATATGATCAAATATGAGTTTCCAAAATCATTTAGGGTGATTTTCCACGAAAAACCCATGATAATTGGGAGATTTTTGGGTGTATATCTTCCAATGGGTTATCTGATGATTTCCCACAAAACATCCCTGGAAAGATTCAGGGTTTTCCATAGGTCACCCAACGACCTGATCACCCAACGCGGAACGCAGATGTTGAGTACTGATCATCACCTTGGGAACTGGAAAGTTCCGCCATGAGATTGTGAAGAGTCTGACGTTGGGATGCTACCCGAAATCATGCCTGCACAAAAAACAATATCCCTAAGGATCCAGATATGTCCTCAGAAAGGGATTTCCCCTATAATCCTACTCTGGGGATGGGAATGAGACCATCAATCCTACTCCAGGGAGGGGTCTGGATTCTTAGGGTAGTACCCTAATTTCAAGGCGTAGTTACAGTGTTTATAGATTGTTGGGTGAGAATAGAGAAAGATAATCATCTGAATAATGAGAGGGAAGCTTCACTTTCCGTCGTTCAAGGTTGGAGAAGCATGCTATAAACGTATGACATTGCCGGACATTCGGTATGTCCGCCCAAATGAGGGACGTCCAACAAAAACAACACATGTCGGTTGATGCTTGATTTTGGGATGTTGGATGGTCTAATAGGTGTCCACTACCGCTGTATACATATATTTTGCTCATGTAGCATTTGGTGCCCAACCAACGGCAAAAAACAAGCTATATGGGTGTTTCCTAAAATGGTGGTACCCAACAACCATGGGTTTTCCTACTAAAAATGATCATTTTGGGGTGTTTTGGGGGTTCCACCATTTTAGGAAACATCCATATATACTGCGAAATCATTTCAAATCAAAGTTTGGTTGGCTCTCCACCTTGAGAATTCCTAAGAGAACCCTTCGCATCTGATCATCTGATCGAGAAAAACCTGTGATTTCCACTGCAGGTTCTGAAGTGCCCCAGGTTTGGGATAAGAATCAGGTTGGATTTAGACCATTTCAACCAAAGCTCCAGGAAAGTTGAGTGGTTCCAATTTCACATTTAAACACCCAACACGTAAAAGGAAAACTCATCTGTTGCGATTAAAGTTAACGTAGATTTCTCTATCATACTCAGTTGATCCCTTTAGGAGCTCAACACGACCCCCCCTTTAAAGCAACGATGGAACGTAGTAGAGCCGTTGCCTCCGCTGTGGGAGTCCAAAGTGAGATGCCAAAACCTGAGGTTTTAAGGGGCAACCGAAAAGGCTGCTTTTATAAGTATCTATCAAAATACAACTACAACCGTAATAACCTTCACAACTACAACGACTTCCATGACCTTCCAATCTATTGATATGGTATTGAGATTATAAACTTTACAACTACATATCCTTCTAGCATCCATGTGTGGTATATTTACCTAACTTTGCATGAATTCACTGCACAAGAAAAACAAGATTGATATACCATACATGCCCGTCAAACACTCACAACAGGGGCCATCCTGGGGCATCCAAACATGAAGAGTTTCGACCACATAGTCACCAGCTTGGCATAAAAGGGCCAAAATTGCATCGCTAGGGCGATTGCCATCCTGGTCCTGCACATCAAAAGCTGGATCGCCACCTCTTGGTGATCACTAGCGGCATTTATGAAGCAAGCGGGTGCAACGAACCACATATGATTCAAATTTAGATCATCTCCCAAGCAGGGACGAAAAAAAACTACATATCAAAACATGTTTGAAATCACCACTTAGTTACAGGGGTCATTCTATTACCAACCCAAATGATGAACTAAGGTGAAATCCCTCAAAATGATCATAGATAGAGCATAAAGTTTAATCACCCCAAAAAATGGGTGGAATTTAATGACCCCTTTTATACAATTAGAAAAAAAACAAGATAGCACCTGAAATAGGCCGTTGGCCCAAAAGCTGGCTTCATCTTCCAACCATTCAATGTACCCTCCAGGGAACGATCACATATCCCACCTTGGGATAAGAAAAATCATCTGCAAACATACCTTGGGTGGGGATATGTTAATTCACAGGAGGGTAATGATCCCTGAGTTTTGTATTTCCGAATTGCCCCTTCAAAAACTCCAGTGGATTTCCCCTAAGGTTTCTTGATCCATCCCCGTTGCGGCACCGCGCGAGTTGCCACCAGCAAGTCTTCTAAAATCACCTAAACGACAATGTCCATCCATGGGCGGATCGGCTAAAGGTATCAACTGGTCTATAACTCAAGCAAAAACTCGAGGAATGATGAAGTTCAGAACAAACATGATGAAACATGAATTGATTTCTACTTTCAAAAAAACACATCTTTTATCATCATTGTATTTTACCAAACTAACTGCACATATGGTTTTCTTGAAGACCCTTACTTGACCAAAAGGAGCTTACAAAAAACACCTCGGAGTTGCAACCTACAACCGTAGCTTTCGGAAGATAGTTTGTTGTTTTTTCTTGTCGTTGTCGTTGTTTGTTGTTGTTATCGTCATTCTTACAAAATCATTATCACATACTAGCACCAGTATCTTCCATCGTCTTCCCATTCAAAACTCCAAGGCTCCATTCGTGGTTGGTACTCCACAATGTACTTCACAGCAGCTAAGAAGCGGTCCGGATTTGGACCATGCACTCCAGCGTTTGCAATGTAGATATCCTCAACTACCACCATTTTTTTCAGCTCTCAAGGGTCATGATGAAAACCCCCACCAAAATGGACATGCAGTAAACCCTGTGGCTTTTCATGATGTCCCTTCAACAAATAGGTACGCTGCAACCAAACGTCAAAGAGTCTGTTTCTTGGAAAATCCCTTGGGACATGCATGTATCATGTATCAAAGTATTGAATATGTATGTGACATCTTGTGTATCACCTTTTACGCATGGGTGGCAAATGGCACATGATTAACCATCCCGACACATCCAACAAAGCACCCAGGTGAATCGAAGTGGTTCCAAACATACCGATATAGCCCTACATATTTGTGGCTTTCATGCAACTGTGCGCTCCATAGGTCCCTGAAACCTGAAACCTTATGTCTCCAAAAGCGTCTTTGCCCAAGTCCAAAGTTAACGTGGGGTAAACATGGAAGCTACCTGTAACTATCAACAACTTTGGATGCATGGAACAAGATGCCAATTTTCAAAGTAAAAATCAAGCCTTAGATCTTCCGACCTTGACTATTGCTAGCCAAGGGGGTCGCATCTCAACAAATTAACTCCACTTCAAACTCCTCCCCAAAAACTACCCAGATTTCCGTTCCTTCCCCCCGAAAACGTTGCATGTTAGTCAACAAAATCTCATCACCCGTTACTGGGATGAGAATCATTGCTAGGCCCGGTGGCCACTATAGGAGTGGGAGGTTTCCACGGCAAAAGCCGTTAAGGCCATGCTTTTCTTGCAGCTGAGGCCACTGGTTGTTCTCGAGGCATCGGCATCCATCGACCCGAGACTAAGCAGAAACAACCTGTCACCGGGAAGAATCTTAACACAAAAACGCTAAACTTTTGATGCGTATAGTAGCAACATGTAGCAAACGTAAGACAGTGACAACAATGCATATCATAGGTGTATGTATATAGTTATATGTGTGAGTTTGTGAAAAAAATCAACTCACTGTCAACTAAGATAGCTCTCTGATTTTTTTTCCATCATCTACAGCCATAGTGGGTGTTCCAGCCTAAAACTGGAAGAACAGTGCCATTTCATCAAGAAAGTCTAGCATTATCTCAAAGTTCGAGTCTCCCCCCATCCCAGAAACAGCAACCTTTTCCATGATCATTACATGTCAAGTAGTGGATTCCAAAAAAACCTTCATTGAAACCATGTTTACTGGGGAAGGGGGCCTTCCCCCCAACATGGGGACACCCCAGTTCCAAAGGCCGCTTCCCACAACACACGAATCTCCCGGGACCCCGCCTCGATCGCGGCCAATCATGCTTCCAAAGAGACGCTCCGGAGGATCTGCTTGGGAAGACAGCAGCTGTTGACCTCAGTGGGTTGGACGGCACTTTTAAATGAGTGGTAATGTAGAAAGCGCGGAACATATATATATATATATATAATGTACTATACGTACAGTGTCTGAGCTGATATGGATATCAGTGTATATACCGGGGATCTGCATAATACATGACCATGTCTTACTCATTTCTTGGAACAAACCCATCTATCGGGAAGATACAACCATGTTGTAGATTGCCGTGAATTTGAAATTGCATCATTTTAAGATCTTTACAGTACATTTGAAATATAGGACAGGATGGGCATTTTAGAGTGCCCACTTAGATTATAAGCTCTATCTCTGGCAATTCCCCCCCCGTTCAACAGAAGTGATGGAGGGGGACCCAAGTTCACCACCAACACGTCTCTAGAATAGAACCTCACGTCACTTTTGTTACTGCCATCCTGAAAGGGGAGTGCGAACATCTGTGGAAGCCAGCCTACAACAGTTTTCCAATCCAAATCTCTGTCGAGTGTTGTGGGAGGAATCTTACTAATCTTACTGCTACTACTATAATATACCGATATGCCATTTCCCTCGGTCATGCTATCATTTATCCTCACTTGGAACTGCAAAATTTACTTACTATCCAACCATCAGCATAGCATCCCATGCCATGGATAGTAGCATTTCAATGCATTTCCCATTATAAAAAACTCAGGATGATTGCAAGCCATACTCATTTTTCCCTTCATGAATAACCGTAGAAATCCCTAAAAAAACCCAACATCCTCACCGACTCACCAGCCAAAGGGTCTAGAGGGATCTGATTCGCAAGCGAAGATGTGGCGGCATTCGACGCCAAGCTCCGCCAGTGCACTCAAGGGTCCGACACCGCCGCCGCAATCGGTGGCCACAATCAACCTGGGTTTCATGAGCCCAGTGGGCGAAAATGGATGGTCCATTGGTAAGGGATCCGGTGAAGTTAAGGGGAGAAGAAACCCGGTGAAGATTTGCTTTCAAATTTTTTGTTTCATTCACAAAAGTTGGAGAGACAACAAAATCGAATGGTCAATGAGAGCGGGTTTTTCCCCATTTTTGGGGGGGTCGACTCCCTACTTTCAGAGGGGGCCCTCTGGCCAGAAATGTACCAAGTGACTCCCTCTCTGGCAACACAACACCTCAGTCATGTGCAACTAAAGATCTTCAGCGTACAAACGATGAGCTGATCTTAAACCCGTGAATGATGATGGTCTGATGCCGTGTTGTGAAAATATGTTTATTGGTAAAACATCTTTGATCATACTACCAGTAGCTCCTTTGCTCGCTCCTTGCTCTTCCATTTTCGAACTGACATGTAAGCTGCTTGATAATCACCTAAAATTTGGCAACATTGTGATGGAAGGATCCTTCTTCAAAGCCCATGATCCGGGGTAACCTTTGCTTCAATTTCAGTCATGTATCATTCTGCGAACACAAATTCCTAAATACCATAGCAAACAATGGACATGCATCTTGAGCAGTAATAGATGTTCCAACCAGCTGTGTTGGAATGTAGACTGCGTACATCTAATTACTAGATATTTAAATTGAAGTAGTGCGATTGCAAAAATGCCAACTCTGTAAGTATCAACAAATGTTCAGGGATTCTGCTCCAACGATATTCATCCCTGGCGAAATCCTGCTATATCCGGGTGATGGATGAACTCCGAGGAGCCACTAGAGTTGTTTTTATTTAAACACCCCAAATGCTTTCTTCTCGACATTGCATGTCACACCTTGTACCCGAATTACAAGCAGTTACAGCAGCATCTGCATATCCAAACACGACAACAGCAGCAACAACAACAACAACAACAACAACAGGGCTATTACTGCCTTATCCCTTCACCGTTGCTACCCAAGGCACCCAAACGCCTCAACCAATGTGCCTTCGACGGCTCCGCGTTCCGGCGGCGCTTGGCCGGTTCCGGCTCCGCGGAACCGGCGGCAACGCCACGCTTGGAGGTCATGGGTACGGTATGGCGGTGATTGATGCTATGTGGGGATGATCATGGAATCCAAAAATGGACCCAATGTCACTGGTATTTCTTGGTGGGATTCTCATTTCCTTGTGTCTTGGTTCAGATGTTTTTCCTTTTCCAAGGGGTCAATTTTCACAAAATATGTTTTGGAGGTATATATAGTAGTACTGCTTTTTTGTCCAACATTTGAATGTATCTTTTTTGGTGCCATGATGGATGAGATTGGGCTGGCACTTGAACAACGACAACTGAGTTGTTCATCATTGATTCAACATGCTTAATGTTTTTTGGTTGAGTATATGATTATCTGAGAGTATAATGATCTCTGAAGTTTTGCTTTTCGGGGCTAAATGATTTGCTTGGGTGTTCTTGCTGTAAGAGGGATGTAATATGTTGAAAAAAATAAATTGCACATTACTACTGCATGCCACTATGCTCACTACTCAATATCTCTACCCACCCGCCGGATCCTGTGTTGCGTGCCGGTCCTCTATGTACAGTGGAGCTGTATACGGAGCCCTTTTTGCGGCCAAGAAAGGTAAGATGGAGGCGTCAACATTGAAGCGTCAAACTTATCCGCTCAGTTTATCCTGCAAAAGGAAGTTTTTAAAGAGCCGTTCAAATCTGTAGGAATTTTGATGACCCCGACAAAAAGTTAAAAGTTTAACCATTCAGCTGGGAGGTATCTATCTCTCTCCAATATCTAGCTGCGTGAATTTTGGCAACATCGCACTAGAAAATCACAAATGATCAGGTCATTTTGAAACCGTTATCGGGCACAAACTTGCTAACATGGGAGTTTTCGGTTTGTCTTCATGAAATTTACCCAGATCTAGACTATATACAATATATTCTACATTATTTCTACAGTACACATCTATTTACTGATTATGTACTGTACTTGTGTATAAATACACATTTGCAAACATGTTCGGTTGGTACGGCTGTGCCGCTGTGCATCTAGATTAGATTATTGAGCAAATAGTTGGGCCAATTGAACACATGCCTTGTAAATTGGATCATATTTCCAAACACATATTTCGAAGCACCACCCAGAAAAAGGGCAGCATTGCATCATATTTCCAAAACAATTTGGGCAACATCATAATTTCAAAACCTACTTCATGTTATTGGGTAGAATTTGGCTATTTAACCACGAATTGCGATTTTTATCAGATAAAATACTTGTTTTTACCAAATGATATATAAAGATCACAAATTACATCTAGGCATATAATATGTATTGCTATGTTTTTTGCTTAAGGCTGATGTCCCGCACAAACTGCTCATAAACAGTTTCACGGAGGTTTCATCTCTGGTACCCTTTTCCGTTTTTAAAGTCAAAAAAATCGCCCCAACCAACCAATCTTTACCAAACCATCAGACTTCTGCAACCTCAATCCTCACCATGAAAACCACATTTAAAAAAAAAACACCATTGTTAAACACCTGAGGTTCCCCAACAAAGACCTTGGATCTAATAATCCGTTGGCATCCGTAGGATCCACCTGACAGGGAAGGTCTACATGAACCACTCGAGCCGAAGGGACGGACAATTTGGAAGTTAAGTCCAAAAAAGGAATGACTTGACTTCAAGCAACACCATCGCATGGGGTTCATGAAATCGTAGAGGATGCCCTTGGATTGAAAATCTTTCCTTCCGTTTCTTTCAATTTCACCTAAACTTTTGGAAAGTGTATCAGTGTCGCACTGGAATCCACTAGCTGTACTTTCCTGCTTGCTGCTGGGATGGGCAATTATCCTCACCAAGACGCTCCGGTTATGGAAGCCCACATCATGGACGGACATTTTGAATTCTGACTTTGGAGGGGAAATCCAACCAATCTTGCATATGCAAGGGTCCCTAAGACTCTGGTGATAGTTGCCAGTTGGTAAAACCACAACCACAAAAATAACGACGACAACGACAACGACAACAACGACGACGACAACGACGACGACAACGACAACTACGACAACTACGACAACTACGACAACTACGACAACAACGACGACAACAACAACAACAACAACAACAACAACAACAACAACAACAACAACACTACCGTCCTCAGACCAATACACCACCACCACCAAAACATCACTTTTTTCGTATGACCCTTTGCCAAGCGACAAGCAAACCAGGTTTCAAGTAGAAGGGGTGCAAATGATTATGACCTGAGCTTTCTTGTAACCGGTGTGGGGATAAACCTCAAGGTTAGGCTCTTAGGATTGATGGTTTCAGGGGCGCAACCAACCTGGAATTGACCGGTTCATGGGGAATGGACGAGATTGGGCAATTTGCATCTAAGATGTGTACATAAAAACGTACATTGAATAGAGATAAACACATGCACTAGACATGTAAACGGTTGACTTTCCATTTCAGGCATCAAACCCTTAAACAACTCACATGAGGGTCATTGAGGTCCTGAAGATATGTAAAGGTCATCATAAACTAGAAATGACCAGTGCCCAGGCACTAAAACAAACCTTCACATATGACATATGAAAACATCAAAGTGGTACATGGGTTATGAACATTTTCAAATGCCATATGTTGTCGCTTGTTGGTCCATGGTCGCCACTGCCAGGGAAATTCAAATCAAAAACAACAATAACCTTCTTTAATTGCCTAGAGTGGGAACCTGACATAAATTCAGAGTTTTTTTTCGTGCAAAAATTGCACAATCACAAAGATACAGATTTTGGTCATGAAGGATGTTGGATCCAACTTGATTCAACCGTGGCCCTGTGTGAAAAAAGCAGGCTTCATTTAAAGGGCTCATTATCAATCCAATCCAGTTTCAAATTTTGCTCAAACTCTTCAACCTCAAGGGAAAAAATGAGATCCAAACTCTACCTACTAGTAGTTGGTGTTTCGAACCCACCCATTTGAAAAAATATGCGAACGTCAAAATGGGGATCGATCATTTCCCCCAATTTTAGGGATGAACTTTAAAAAAACATATTTGAGTTGCCACCACCCAGCCAAAAATGGCAAGTGGTCATACTTCGAAACCATCCTGAAAACTCAGGGTCCCATTTGGCTGGCTCAGGTCTCCCAAACCTAACTGCGCCACCTTCTCTCCAAAACGGGCCTTAGGCAAACGGGTAAGGAAAAACACACCAACCCCAATCTGCCCAACCAATCAGAGGAACGTTTTCCAATACTTCAGTCATGAGACTCAAAGACTAAATGCTATTAAAGGGTGTGGTTTTCATGACTTTCATTTTTCTATTTTTATTTTTTTGGGGGGGGTCATCATGTTCACAAGCTTTCTCCAAACAAAAATAACATATGAAAACTTCTCTAGGTCACCTAGTTCATCAGAGAGAAAAGTTCATGAGTTTTTTTGTTTGCCAAAGCCACCTCATCTATTGTCCCGTGAAATTTGCCTTTGATGAAGTGTCAATGTTTTACTGAAATCAAACGTAGAATCCTGTCGATGTAGTCGTGGGACTGGTCAGAAAAATTTGGCCAGGATGTTTTTTTTGCGAACTGTCTCTTGATGGCTGTGTGCTGTGTTGTTTGTTGAGTAACAGTAGCAGTAACAATGCTAT
>DF242403.1:34690-47869 GCA_000507305.1 Breviolum minutum Mf 1.05b.01 | reverse complement strand
AAAATGTGCTTTTCGCCACAGCGGCGTGCAATTTTTCGACATCAGAACTTCAAAAAGTGGTCCAAACATGCGGTGTTTTGTACATTTTTACTTCAAAATGTGCTTTTGGCCACAGCGGCGTGCAATTTTTGATGAGGCCTACCTCCGCACCCGCCGCTTTAACAGGCCTACTTTTGGACTGACCCGACACACGAATCTATGAAAAAACACAGCATTTCGTGACTTCTCTAACATTTGGCGCGGATGTATCTTCTTTCTTCTAACTTTCTGACTATTGCATCTTCTGTCGACTGACTTGACTACTCTACTACTGCTTTTCAACTCTCCATATTGTCGGAAGTTTCTATTTAAACTTCCTTCGATCATCTATTTGTCAAATTTGGTATCTATACTGTTTGCTGTGTAGCACAAACTAAACACCAGGTGTAAACACCAGGTATACTAAGGATCATGTCAATTTTTACAGCAAAATTTGAATGTTTAATTCTATCAAAGCTGGTCAGGAGCAACCTTGCCCCTTGTTTACCATATTGCCGCGCAACCACGCGTGGCAGCTCTTTGGTTTTGCTGTCTTTAATGGCATCTCTGCTTCTTGGTGATGGAAACCAATGAGGGAAATTTTACATAAGATGGTGCACTGGCATGGAGGAGAAGACTGAATTTTCTTAGTTGTGTGGTTAGAGATTACAAGGAACACGTTGATGATGGACACGTGACATGATAATTTCACTTGATCTTTAGTATGATGTGCTGTTTGCGCTTGTTTGCCTTTAACCTCACCTAAACCGACCTACTGTAGATGTGGCACCTGATTTGTTCCATTTCTGCGAATGTCTAAGGTCTTGATTGCTTCCTTTGTGACGTCCATTCGCTATGAGGTTTCAGGAGTGATAGCAGATCTTTTGTTGAAGGAGAGTGAGACCCAACTTTCCTACAGTTTAGTAAGTTTGGGTCTCTTTCTGACCTCTGGTTTCGAAGCATCAAATGGTTTGCGAGCGGTCCAAGTCATCTTCTTTATTTTCACCTTGCTCATCCCTTTAGCACTGGTAACAGTGCTATTGATCCTCTTGCTAGTGCCCTTAACAACTCGAGATCAAGTTCGATTGATGAAAGTTTGCCATGTGCTGGATGCATGGGCTGCCTTTGATGTCTTTGTCATTGCTGTGGTGGTTGCAAACTTTGAATTCTGGCTCCTCACAGAATTCTTGATTTATCACGACAATATCGCCTCTGCTTGCAATTGGATCCACGAGAACTTGGCAAACAATGCAGATTGTTTGGCCATGCAATGTCATGTTCAGCCAGGCTTTATTTTGATGGCATTGGGAGGAGTTTCATCCTATCTCACACCCAAGCTGTTTTTCCAATATTGCCATGGCTTTTTGGAAGAGGATGTGCAATCCTCTGAATCTGAAGAGGAGCTTCTAAGGAAGTGAGGGAAATGACAGCAGCAGTGGAACAAAAGATGGTGGCTGCACCCTTATTTTGTTTGAAGGAATTTGATTTGAGATGTGAGATTTTTTTTTAAAGGGGTTTTGCATGGAAGATGTCTGAAGTGACCAGCTACTTGCTTCACTCCTGATGTTTGTCATCAAGTCGCAGCTATTTGCTGGTATGCACCCATGGGTGAGAAGTATAGGAGGCACAGCAGAAATCAGCTTGCCAAAGGACTGTGTTTAAAGAAAAGGACGGCTAAACTTCATTAGATCAAGAGATGAAGCATGCTTCTGCAGTTCATTTGAATGAGGAAATCCTAGCGGTTCAACTAAGTGTAAGATCAGAATAGCTAGAGAGCCATTTTGTAAATTGGTGTGACTAGATTACGAACCTACTAGATATGCAACCGAAAAGACAAAAAAAAATAGATCACCATAGTCATAGGCTACAAAAACAACAAGTTTTCAACTGATTGTCACAGAGGGTCAGACCTCCCAGCTGTCGAAGGCTGGAGAGCTGGGGAAGGACTTAGGTCGTTGATGATGGTTCAGAAATCCGGCAAACTCACCAGTTGAGGTTGGTAGTTTATCCCGTTATTTACAGGGTTTTACATCCACACAGTGGCTGGCTTTGGGATCTGAATCATCAACAGTATTGATGATATTGAATAGTTGAATGATCTCTCACCACTGAGATTTTACCACAAGAATCTCTTACCCACCCTATGATACTCATAATCATAGATGGAATCGAGGGAAACTTGTGTTGGTTTTCGTTGAGTTTTCCTTCAGAAGACAGCATTCCTTGGTACCTTAGAGGGGTCCAGTACTTTGTCAAACACAGGTTCTTTTCTGAAAAGAATACTGAAGATAAACAACCCATAAAAAGCAAACCATATTTGAATATATTTGATATCATCCTATGTGATTAATGAAACCACATCATACTCGTCTTATCGTGATAAGTGATAAAGCAAATTTTCATCAGATATCATGAATATCAGTTGATATTGTTGATCCGGGATTCACCGGTTGAGGTTGGTAGTTTATCCCATTATTTGCAAGGGTTCTAATACATTCCAACGGTGGTTGGCTTTGGGATTACTTCTGACCAAGGTCCATGGACTTCTCCGGTGATACACAGGAGGGACCGTCTGGAGACCCAATGACGTGAAAACAGAGCTTTTTAAGGAACTGGCCATGGCTAAGGCTGTGTTGGCGTGTTGTAAGGCTATTTCATATTACTATTACGTATATGAGCTGTATAGAGATTCATGATTCTGCATCCTTTTGTTCTCTTGTTTTTTTTTTCAATTTCTGAGTATTACTCCTTTCTCCCACAATCATGGAAGTGAACAATGGCTGTATGTGAAGAGGAGCTCATTTTTCGTTTCCATAGTTATGGCATGATTCAGGGAGCAACTCCGAAACAACATAAATTTTGTGTAGTGTAATGATTCTGAAGACCAGAACTAGTGCTTAATCACTATCCACTATCCCAAACAGAATCGTCAGATATCAAATATCAGAGTAACCTATTTGAAAATTCTCAAAGGCACCTTTTTCACCTCCATTTCATGATAGGGATGCTAGCTTGTCTTCCTCTTGGTTTCCGAGGTTTCCTTAAAGAAAACCCAAGTAATCTATATAATTTAGTCTTGCAATTGTATATATAGATTTAATTTAACGCTCAAGTGATTCAGTGATTGACCATCTCAAAGCATCGATTCCAAAGCTTTTCTCTTGGACTAGTGACTAGAACTTGGCTGGAATCAAACAATCAAACGTCAAGGTACGTGAGCGTGGTAGATGACGCTGCTCTACAAGCAGATGTGAGTGGTGCACTGTCCACACTGCTGGAGGCAGCTGGGGAATGGTACGATGACTGCCCAGCAGCTTGAGGATAGCTGAGGCATTTACCCGCAGATCTGGATGGTTTGACTGGTTTACCCACTCAGATGGTCCAGATTTGTGTGTATTTGAATCACCTGTATATAACGCCTGACAATAGCCTGGTTACCGGTTTTTGATGCTTGAATGCAGGTAGAGTTGCTTTTGGCAGAATATTCATGAAACCCCACTACTGCTTCCCTCCATGTACCTTGAAATCTCCGAAAAAAACACATGTTTTAAAGTGGTGTACCCTTTCTCACATCATGGTTCAGTGGAAAATTACCCAAACAAATGAAAGGAAACTACTGTAATATTGGAGATACATCCATTTTCCACTGAACCATGATTATGGGTGAAAGGGAGGAAGGGTAATTTTCATGATAATTCTACTCTTCCCACCTCCAGGAGCTGGGCAAAAGCTCCGCCAATGCACAGGGCCTGCGTAGACCGGTGACGTCCGGGATCGTAGACCTCAGTGATGACAGGGTGGTCCATGTGTCAATCTATGAATTTTTATGAAGGGAACCTCATTGAAAGTTCAAATATCCACTCTAATAGTGTTTAGATGTTTAGGCAGGACCCAATGTATATATCAATGTACTTTCCAATCTTTCCGAAAGGTATTGCATGGCAGCATCTAGTTCTGTGAACCGTGCATGGACACACAATCTATTTTCAGAGGCGCAAATATCATTGGAGTAGCATGTGTTTCAATCGTGCCTCTATTCAGAACTTTAGAAAGAAGCTCCCCTGGAAGAAAAGAACTTACATAGACCCCAATTTAAAAAAATGGACATTTTTTTTTAAATTGCCAATAAAAATTGCCATTTAGAAACAAACAACACCATAAAAAATGCCAACTAAAAACAGTGCCATAAAAATATTTGCTATAAACAACCTTTATTGTTATCTTGTTTTTGTTCTGTCAAATCCCATATTGCTTTGGAGTTTCAAAATTTTGGCTCATTGGGGTTGTCACTGACAACATCCCATCAAGGTCGGGAAGCTGCTTGGGAGATCAACGAGTATATCTCTTGTTGGATGGATCCAAAGCCCTTGGCTTTCTGAAGGCCCAATGGAGAGCACCTTCGAAAGCCCTTGCTTTTCACATATTGATAGGGGCAAACGTAATGAACATGGGAAACATGTGGGTTGATGGTTTGATTTTTTTTTTTTAACATGTGTTATTTTGTTTTGTTTTTTTTGTTTTTGTTTTGGGGAGGATAGCTGAGACTTTGGCGGAAAAAAAGCTTATGACTTATATAATAACATTGTTGTACTTAGTTTCGAGTTGCAGTTTCTATTCATGTTTTTAATCCTTCCACCTTTACCTCTGAAAAAAAAGAGGGTCTGACTGCAAGTTACTAACAAACAACGACTGGAACAATAAGTTTTAAAGAGTTTATGACCTTCTGGGATCGTTTGACTCATACAGTTGATGGGCTCTTCAATCCTTTTTTCCACCTTACCCATCGCAGGATTACTTCGAACAATCATCAACACTTTAAGTGTTATTGGTGGTGGTTTCAAATATTTTTCTCATATTTTTCAGATGGATTGGTGGTTCAACCTCCCAACTGGTAGATGTAAAAACCTCCCAACTGAAAGATGAGATTCCAGTGATGCCGGTGCGGCTCTCCAGGTGGGGCACAAGAGGCTTTTTGTTGAAGCACCTTTTGCTTCCGGTGATTTCGCGGATGCCTGGGAGCATGGTGTGGATATAATGTCCATTGACCGTTCAACGGACAAAAAAATGCATCTAAGAGAGGGGGGTTGATATGGAATAAATGAACAATATATGTAGCCGACCCGGGTCGGCGGATTATATATGTATGTAACTAAACTATATTATATGTCTATATAGTTATTATAAGAAATGCCTAATATAGCATAAGACTATTGAATCTCGTTTGGACTCCAAAGAGATATACAGAGTGATTGAATCATAAGAGACACTGACTGAAAGAGCGTCGAGATTCAACATGATACTGTAGAACTTTATGTGACCCCATAGTAATGTCATAGTGGGGAAAGTAAAGGTTTGATACTAAATGGGAATCCTCTACAGTTGCAAAGCCATCTGGATGATCACTGACGCGACTATCTAACCGTCTAACCAGCTGGGAACGAACCACATCCATATCCCCTCCCCAAGAGAAGCATCTATCCTGCAGCTGGACGTTGTCGGGTTGTCCTTTCAGATTGTCCCCAAACCTTGGAACACAACATCAGTGGATTTCCAGTTGAGGTCAAAACTGCTTTTCAAGAAATTCAGCCATTGTGAGACCCTCAGCGACCAGTGTGGCTTTTCTTCAAAGTCACTGAAGCAATAGGGGAAAATAATTGGAGGGTCCGGTTGCGGTTGAGGTGTGCCTTGGACTTCTACATTCATGAAAGGTGCCTTTTCTGAGCAAGACTGGCAGTTGGAAGTGAGAGATGGTATCTGTTAACTGTAGTGAAAAACATCATTCATTTCATTTTCGTTATCACATGAGTTTTTTCGTTCTTGTGGAGTAGATTGCGAATATTTTTTCTTTATGCACAGTGACAGGGTTTAGGCCGCGGAAGTTTCCTTTCTTTCCTACCTTTATTCTGTTCATCTGCTTGACTCGTTCATTCTTGTTCATTCATTCCTTTTCGAGTATTTTCAGCGATAGAGTCGTCATGTCAGTTAATGTTGTATTATGTCATTAATTGCTGTCGTCACCGGAAATCATCTCGGGCAAACCGTCATTGTTGATTTGTACATACTTTACCACAGAGTTGACAAAGTTTTGTGCGTGCACATCTACTGTGTAGACAAACAAACCGAGAATTCAATAGACTATTTGGCACTATGGGTTCGCACATACAGAGTCACCATCATCATCATCATCATCATCATCATCATCATCATCCTCATCCTCATCCTCATCCTCATCCTCATAATAATAATTGATATTAATAATAAAAATCATCATCATCACCATCATCTATCTTTTATCATCCAGAATCATCCAGCTTCCATCATCCATGGTCCATCGTCCATCGTCTATCGTCCATCATCCATCGTCCACGAAAAGCATGTTGGCCAGGTATCAACGCTCCGGCTTCGGTCGGCAACTCTTCGATGCCATGCTTGGAAGAGAGCGTTGCGCTGCGCCGGACATCAAAATCCGGGGGGCTACCATGGGGTGGTGCTGCGGGGGGTCATTTTACCCTCCGAAATTTAACATACAGTCTAGTAGATTCCGAAATAGCCATATTTGAAGAAAGGTAGATTTTCCAAACCATCATTTTGCGTATCAATGTTAGTTTTCGGGGGGTGTAGATTACCTGTTTTTTTAATCATTTTTTGGTGGATCAATTAATGCAAATTTAGAGTAGTTTTTAGGGATTGCCCCTTAACTGTGCAGTGTTTGGGTTGGTAACATGACCCCTGTGTTATCCCTGCCGTCCCATATGTGGCACAAGAACCCAATGATCATATGCAAACTAATCCCAAATCTGATCCTAGAGATCAAAGATCCTAGATTTTGTTCCCCACAAAAAAGTCTCAATTGTAATTCGGCAAAACTTTCACATTTGCAGATTATTCAAAAAGTGACCTTCGGGGAGTCCAACTATCCTCTGGTGAACTAACTTAGCCGGCTGTAAATCCACCATTTTGATGGTATTTACCAGGAAAGATGGGGATTTTGAATGGCCATGTTAGTTTACCGGAGGGAAAAAGTGGCCTTCATGATATTTTTCATGGGATAAGTGACCTACAAAAAAGATGACCAAAACATATCGCTTCAGGAGCAGTTGGGCTATGACCGTCCATCCGCCAAGTTCTTGTGTTTCCTCAAGAAGCACTATGGCCTTTGCAAGTACAAGGCAAGACCCGGAAGAAGATCTTCTGGAAGTTTCACCCCGAATTTGGGGGAGATGATCCAATTTGACGACATGTTTCAAATGGGTGGCTCAACCAGTAACCACCAACTTGAAGTTGTACCAGATGCCTAAACCCTCCCCTTACAAAGGGAAATATGACCAGTGGAATCCATCTATTCATGCCATTCATCCCCCCAAGTCACCAGGTTTGAAGTTTAAAGGCTGTTCATCTTTGCCAGTCTTGCAAGGTTTCCATTCCAGTCCTAAGTGTTGCAAGGTTCCGTTAACTCCCTAGGTTTTCTTTAAAGGGTTCCTACCATGTAGAAAAAATCAAGGTTCTTCCCTCACACCACCCGTGGCACCGTGACCGCTGGCAGCCTCAAAACAACAACTTTGTCGTTTTCGAGGACTTTTGGACTCAGTGTGGATTCCCAAAAAGGCCTTGACACCCCACCAGTTGCTGGGTGACATGGATCAAATGGTACTTATGGACATTCCCTCTAGTTGGGTAGCAAGAAACCCCAGTATCTAGTGTGTTTTGCTGTCACCTTTCTTTGACCTTTAGTATCCCAAGTGTCTTCAGTGCTTCGGCAACCCTACATCAGCCTTAGAAATGGAGCGCCAAGATAAGATAGCAATGATTTGACCATATTTTACCTAAATAGTTGTTTGCATGACAACCTATCAAGTTGATTCAAACTGATTCGTCATGGAATCATGGGATCAAGATTTAATAAACATCATCATCCACGTCGAATCCAGCAAGCCGCGGAAACAGCAAGGTCCAGACCTGAACGGAGCAAGGATGGAAGCCTCCAAAATTGCAGGTGATTGCGGGTGTTGGAACAGTTGCCTTGTTGTTGTTCACCGTTGTTTGATTCATGTGACACCATTTTGGAACAGTTGCCTTTTTCAAATGAAATATTGACCATTTTGGCAATGGATGTTTTTTGTGACCTGTCTTTGTTGTATTGTTTTTATGTATATATACTTGCTGGCAACCCGAAAACTTACACGTTGGGTATGTCTCCCTGGAATTGTTGGACAGGCAAAGTGCCTCCGAACGAAGCCGCCCTGCGCGACAAGAAGGTGAGCTGCAGCAGCAGATGGGAAATTGTACTGTCGAGCCTATGTTCTTTAAGAGCTTGAAAAGGGCACTTGGATACACAAAGGAACATATTCGGGTGTGGGTTCGGTTTTTTTTGAATTTACACCCGAAAACTCGGGGAAATGATCCAATTTGACTGACTCATATTTTTCAAATGGGCTGAAACCACCAACCAGTAGTTGAAACGCCTATTTTACAGTTTTGTATATAGTTTTTTTTAATGTGGGAAAATATAGGACTCCATGATGCAATCGGGCGGTAAGTTTCTCATCATTTGCAATTGCACGGACAAGATTTTAACATAGATATCAAAAAATCATGGTTTGAAAATGTATCGTATGGCTATTTTGGGTAGCTCTGTTAAATTTCTGGGGGATATATGGGTGTTTCCAAAAATAGGGGTATCCCAAAATGGATGGTTTATAATGAAAACCCTATTATATAAAATGGATGATTTGGGGGTACCACTATTTTTGGAAACATCAATATAGTTGTTTCTCATTTTCCACAAGCACAAGTGCAGCCACTCATTCTTAACAACCAGGTCAGAAGGACCTCTTTGCTGCGCGCACGGCGGAGCATCAACATGTTGCTCGTCGGGTCCGGGGAGCATAGCATGTCTGGAACAGAAAACTTAACTTGCCATTGGGTTGTGTGTTCCTATGGCCTTAAAATAGCCTCAACATTTTAAGTTTAGAGCAGGACAAGTAGAATTGACGTTGATTCAAGTTCTGAAAAAAACGATGAGAACATGTTGCTTGTTGATCCCAACTGCTGTAAACAGCGTGTCATCCTGGTTGAGCCTTTGGGAACATCTATCTCTTTTAGATTCTGATTCCATTGACTTTTCGATTTCCTGCAATTTGTTGATTTCCGTAAGTAAGTGGTTGTACAGTAATTTTCAAGGCATGGTATGTCCTTCCCAAAACTGCAACGAACCATTTGTCTATCCAAGTGGAACAATCGCAGTTGAGAAACCTTTCCATTTCGAGGGAGAGAACACAATATTCAAGCACCATACATATCTCCACCCAGTAGCTGTCAAAATGATTCCTATTTTATCCTATTTCATTTGTGTTTAAAGTAATGATTGTGTCCATCAGTGACCATCAGTAATCTTCACTAATGATTAGTGGATGCACTATCGGTGGGATGACGGGGTTCCTTGGAACTCAGGCTGCACCCATCTTCTGAGAGATACGGGTCAAGTGGGAGAACCTGGGAGTTGCCTATCTAAGGGAAGCTGTTGGGAACCAGCTGGGAGGGGTATTACGCTGGGATTTGTAAAGAATCTGCAAAAAAAATATTGGGAAATATTATAGTTGAACAGGGCAGATGATCCTGATGAGTTTGTTTGAGCATATTTTGGGCCCAAGTGAAACACTTTGGTGCCCGACCCAGCATCAACTGCCTGCAACTTGGGGGGAGATTCTGTGAATACAGCGGGGCGCTTTAGATGCTACCCTTTGCTTCTCCTTTAAAGGGATCCTTTTCCTTTTCATTTTTTCTTGGCTGTGCTTGTTTTCTTTTAGATCATTGACATTGATGCATTGCATGTTTTTCCTCCAGAATGATGACTTAGTGATCATATCGCTGATAAGGTCTACTATTGCCGCCTTACTATGTGAATTTTCATGGTGGTGGAACGGGTTTTTATGGGTTTGACTGGCTTTGTTATCTCGTTTCTTGGATGAATTACGTTTCATTGAGGTCGGAGCAGGAATGGTGAAGGATCCAGTTGATGAATCTGACCTTCGTCTTTATTTCTCCATGTTGTCATGAACGGTTCCTCATCAGTCTACGATTTGCAAGATGTTTTGGTGAAATGTCATATGTTTCACGTGATTCGATTCAAAATTTCTTTCTAAACAAATTTCCTCACAAACAGCAGCTTTCCGTTGAATTAGAACACATGCAGGGAAGAGTTGAAACACTGGGCAAACTTCACGTTTCACTCGCCAGAAATTCTTTCTGTGAAAACAACCGCCAGCCGCATCGCCAGCAGAACACAACATAAAGATGTGCGCGCATAGATTTCCAGACATATGCGATTTGAATGATCGATTTGCATGTTTGATTCACATCTTTCGAATATGTCTTGGATTCCATGGTAGATTTTGATGTTAAATAGATTTGCATGTGTGAAATTTGCGTTCTAGTTTTGCATGGTAAATTTGCATCTTTGCATTCTTATTGCATAGATGTGCTAATATTATTATATTGGAATCTTCGATTTTGCACGTCAAAAGTGTGCAGCATGTTGGGCATGTTGGCCTCGGTTGGCGGATTTGCCGTCTCACCCGCGGAGTTGTTCAAGTGCATGAAGGCTTGGAGGCTTGAAGCAGATGATAACAGCAGGTCTCATATGGTTGTTTTTTTGAAAAATCTACCTGGGAATTTCATCTACAAAAAGATGATCCCCGTTCCAAGGATTCGCAGAGGGAAAAAACTGCTTGTTTCAGCAGTGCTGAGAGTTTGATCCATGACAGTTTATGTGCTAAGAGAGTATAGAAGAGCATTGTAAATGATATCCCGGCAGTGATTCAATCCGTCCCATCAAACAGGTTGGTTAGCAAAGATTCCATTAAAACGGCCACAGTGTATTATCATGTATTATCCCAACCCAACCAACCCAGGGTAGTAAGTACAACCTCTTGCGAATGCTTTGCGATTCGTCACCCGGAAATGAATCGACGCATTCCTCAAGACGTTGCTCTCCAGCTGGTATGTTTTGGGAAGTAATTATTATACGCTCATTTGTACAAATTGTTGATGCTGACTTTGCTAATCCAATTTCTAGAAGGTAGACTAAATATATAATATATACATATATATAAATATACCACCAAATTTCCGGAAGAAAACATCCGAACCAACATGTACAAATTATTAAATGATGAATTGCTATTGGATATTGGTGGGTCGCATTCACATTGACATGTTTTCGTTGGAAAGTGACGTGTTTTTTTCCAATTCCCGTTTTTTTTTTTAGAACTGATTCCATGATTATTCTTTGAGAAGCGACCATTGGGATTCCAGGATTCCTGACAAATTTGGACATGGAGGTGATGGTAACATGAATGATGTTGGTGTTTTCTGGATGGAGGGTATTATTTAACCCTCCAGGAATATATAACATATATAACATATTCCCACCTGGGAAAGTTCGGAACATCATCTTCAAATATGCCAAAAATCAGTGGGGATATGTTAATTCCCTGGAGATTATCTCTTCCCCATGTCAATTGAGTTCTCATGTTCAAAGATGGGTTGAGAAAAACTGGTCACGGCACCAGTGAAAAAACATCACAAGTCAGCCAAGCCTACAATCGCAGTGAAGGGGTTTGAGAGGCCCTGATTCACCGCTATTTGCCATAGATGCATAGGTTGCCACCATAGACGTGAGGCCTCAGAGTCTGTCCAGTGGAGGGATCGTTTTGGAGGGCAGGTGCTGTTGTTATGAAACGGGCAGAAGATTGGTTTGACATGTTCTAGTTGCAGGGGTTTGAGGTTGTGATAGGCCATGTGATGTTCCAAGCCTCCAATGTTGATTGTGGTCCACTCAGGGCAATGTGAGGCAGGTGGTTGAAATGCAATCGAAGATTGACTGATCCGCGCAGAGTCCGGACAGCAACTCGAGTGGAGCAAGGAAAAAGCAATGCGATCCTCCCGGGAAGTACTTCACCCTTCTCAACTTCTCCGCCACGAAGTTGTAGAAGATGAAACTTGAGATTGTATCAAACCACAATCAAGATGATGCAACAAACAATTTTCCGGAAAACTCTTGGCTGCAGCTGTTGTTTTCATGGCGTTCGTTCCTGTCCATCCCTTCTGCAACGGCGCGGCCGTGGCGTCCGGAGGCCATGTCCCTCCGTCACGGCATGGCGCCGCGGGTGGCGCGAGCTACGGCAGCGCCGGGGCTGGGCTCGGCCTGGGTGCCGTGACGCTGGCGGCGGCGCCACGACGTCGGCACCAAAAGGTCGGGCGAAAGGCGGAACGGGCCAAGGCTGTTGCCACAGAAGAGGAAGATGTGTACTATCGCAGTGTATCTTGGACCTTTTGGAGTGTTTTTTTGGGGGAATTGGAATTATAGGTTTTTTGATGGGTTTTCTTGATTTTCCAAATGCTTCAGAATGGTACGAAACATTTTTCTAACACAGTTCCTTGTTGCCCAACATTCAATCATAGTGTCCCGGAAATCAGTTCAATTTGACAGTCCAATTAAGTTATAAATGTTTTAAGTCTCAGGGTATTTGGGTAACCAAGAAATACCTCCATCACCCATCCTTTACTGAGGCAACACCTCGTGAGCGCCAGTTTGGCATGTACGAATCCTCACCTGGTCGTCGAAGATCGCAGGAGGCCGTGGAGTTACCATTGTCGCAGCTGCATGTGGTAGCAGCACAACGACAACTGCCAATGCTACTAGAAGCTGTACCTGACACTTGGGCATACCATGGAGTCAATTCTGAACCCGAACGATGGAACATTGAGAGATGTTAAGATTGCAGAGATAACTATAGACTTATGGGATACTGACCCTTATGCCATGATTGCATCCAAGTGTTTTCCATTGTTTCTGATGTTTTCTGACTAAACACGTGCAAAGATGGAAAATCCGATGTACACCAGTCAATTTTCAGTTTTTCCCAACCATTTCCATCAGAAACATGCAAAAACAACACCATTTCCCTCCAAAAGACATCCTTCCAATCTATTACAGAAATCACAACATTTTTTTGTTGTACTAGAGGATGTCTCTTGAAGGATTGAATTATCATTGATTACAAAGTAAAATCACCCCATGACACAATCGCTTTTTTCAGTTGCCGGCCAGACCGGCCACGGCCACGGCCCGGCCACGGCCACCCGGCCACGGCCACCCGG
>DF242403.1:0-27500 GCA_000507305.1 Breviolum minutum Mf 1.05b.01 | reverse complement strand
CAGTCATTGAGTCATTTAGTCAATTAGTCCCTTTCAATGCGTCAGGTAGTTAGTCCGTCAGCTAATTAGTCAGTTAGTCAATTAGTCAGTCAATTCTGTCAGGTAGTGAGTTAGATAGTGAGTAAGTCAATCAATTGATCGATCAGTCTATCACTTAGTTATTTAGCTTGTTAGTCAGTCAGTAAGTCAACAAGTCAGTCAGTTCGTCAATCAGGCAATAAGTCAGTTAATCAGTTAGTCAATCAGTCAGTTAGTCAGTTAGATAAGCTGGTTAGCTGGTCAGTCAGCTGGTGAATAGTTTTGCTCTGACATCCATGATTCACAGCAACAAATCTCTATAGTGTTCCTCTACTTCAAAACTTCCGCCGCCGCCTTGTGCGGTACTATTGGTATATCTACGTACTAGATTTGAACATGTATATGTCTGTGACGCGCAAAGAACATGTTGCTTGTGTCTAAGGTGGGTGGCGCAGACCCTCGGATCTTTGCAGGCATTCCAGGGACCATATAGTGGAGATCAGAGAAATCAAAATGTTTCATGACACACCTGAGATTGCTGCGTGCCTGATGCATCTAGCATGACTTGCGTCAGGGCGCTCAAGGCGGGGGAAAGTTTGCCCAAAATCTGCTGCTCGGTGCAAAATTATGCATGGAACTGCTGCGCTGGAAGGGCTTGCCTTCGGAACTTAGGTTTCTGTGCCACAACTGCTTTGGAAACAGCGGCTCTGCAAGCGGCAGCACTTGAAGGCTCTTCTCTTAGCAACTTCTTGAAAGACTGATGCTGTTCCGCTTAACTTCGAAACCCCTAGTTGAAAGCCGTACGGAACCAACTGATATCTTTCTCAGGTTTCAGAAACATGTCGCGGGGCAACTATATGAAACTTTGGTTGAACCGGTTCAAATGCAAAATAGATACAGTTGGACCCTGGAAAAACTAACATGACAATGGACAAAAAACCATTTGAAGATATCAGTCCTAGTAAAACACGGTGTCTTGTCATTGTCATGTTAGTTTTCGGGGATACAGCCACTATGAATCCTGAGGCCGCAGGGTACGTCACAGTGACAAAAGACAGAAGGTGCCAAGTATGGGCCAGGACAAGCAGGGTGTCTTGCGTTTTGCTTTTCGTTTGTGTGTGTGTGTGTGCGTTATTGTCTCTTCTAGAACATTTTTGCGTACAACTATTTGCAACAACAAAGGTCTAATTACAGTTAAAAAGACGAGGTATGGTATCGACAATTTTTCTTTTTGATCCAACATTGCAGAGGTAGACGTGGAATCGTTCAAGAACATGCCCCTGTGGTTGGAAGCTTATTCTTACATGTATCAAAGCTAGCTGGAAGCTGCCGGCCATTTTGCAGGAGGCGACTTATGACCGCTTAGGTATGTAAAACCGGGAGAAGAAGTTCAATGTGACTACTGCAGTCGGCGTGTACCCCAGACTTGCAAAGCAAGCGCATGTATTAGTAAGACTGTTTTTGAGTTGATCAATGAATTAGTCAGTTAGTCAGTTAGCTAGTTAGTCCAGTTAGTCAGGGAATCAGCTAATCAGTCAGACAAGTCTAGTCGGTTGCGTCAGTTATTTCATCAGTGAGTTAATTAGGCAGTTGCTAGTTGGCCAGATAGTCAGTTGTCAATGAGTAGTCACCAATCACTTAGTCAATTAGTCAGTGAAGCCAATAGTCAGTTAGTCACCAGTCACTTAGTCATTTCCTCAGGTAGCTAGTTGGTTAGTTAGAAAGGTAGTTAGTTAGTTAGTGAGTGAGTTAGTTAGTTAGTTAGTTAGTTACTTAGTTAGTTAGTTTTGTATACAGATAGTCAATGAGTCAGTTCGTCGGCCAGTCAGTAACTGAAATTGTCAGTTAGTCAGTTAGCGAGATTCGTTAGTTTTAGGGAGGGTATTGTGGGTTTAGGCTTTAGTATATAACCATTTGTGTAATGCCAAGTAGCTGTTTTGTGTATGTGACACAGAGACGTAGTTGAGGTTTCCATAATTTGTTGGCATGTAGATATCATCTCTTCAAACTTGTTGCTTCGAAATTTCAAGTTGCTTTTTGTTGATGCTTTACTGTGTGACTATTGACTATAGTCATGACCATGATAATAGAATATTACCACATACAAAACCATCACAAGTTGAACTCATTCTCAACTTGCCACAATATATCTATACTTATTCTGCAATAAACCATGGACCATACCAATTTTCACACCTGATAGTTCTTGGAGGTTGAGGATTCCTCGAAAAAGTCCCACAAAGCCGGGCCTTTTCCAGGTGACTTTAGAAAGTCCATTGATGGCCTTGCGACGAGCGCAGTTAAGCACCTTGGGTGCTACAGGCCCATTGGCCGAAGCTTTAGCTACCACTCGCTTGGCCAAGGTGAGGGAGAAGATGGAGATTCGAACGAAAAAAAACGGGGGGGATTTTTCAAAGGGAAAAGTAAAGGGGGGAACTAGGAAGGTGGGGCGTTGGTGGAGGTTCATTTACTACATTCCATGCACTTTTCTGCTTCTTTTATTTTTGAATATGTTGCCTCCATTGTTTTTTGGGCCTTCACCCCTCTTCACCATCCTCGCCTCCAGCGTTTGTTGCCAAGTTGGTTTCTTTTTGTTTTTTTTGCTAGGGTCTTCGAGTACGCTTGTAGTTTTTTTTCCGTTTTTTTCTGCTGTGGTTTGGCTATTGCTTTGTCATTATTTTAGTTGTTGCTATGTTGTTGTTTTGTTTGTTTCATGTTTGCCACTATGATGGGTCATCATATATCATTTGATTGGAACATTTTCATTTAAAGCCATTGCTTCATATTACTTATCGATTTTGTATACTCATGGTTTTTATCTCCTTCCCCTTTTTCCTTTTTGTCGTCGTTGTATTTGTAAGAGTTTTCTATGGGTGACAGGATTTGGGCACTGTGGAGGAAGAAGACTTTGCCTTAGAATTGATGGCATGGCTCGCACGTTTCGCTGAGGTGAGACAAGGGGGGGGTTGGCTTGCGCCCAGGGTGGGAAGGATTCAAATTCAAGAAGGGATATGCAAATTAAGGATGGTTGTTATTACATTATGATTATTAGGATTATTATCATTATTATTATTATTATTGTCATTTAGAATTGCAGACTTGTTGCGAGATATGATACTTGAATATAATTAAATGATAAACTGAGTGTTATCAGTACTGCCTCGAACTGTCGCATGCCTCCTAAATTTGGGTGGTTCAATTAATGAATATTCTGTAACATGTTTTCGTTTATACAACCCTTGCTAAAGCGAACGGATCAAAAATACTCAATCGGCACCAAAAAGGCCAACGACAATTGTTACCCATCAAGGCTTAAAATACCCCAAATACCCATGGAGCTGTATTGGCAAAATACCCATAGACCATTTCAATCTATTCATTTTGCATATCAGTCCAGGTGCATACCAGTAACAACAACCAATGGGTACGGAATTTTCAAGATCTACCGTGATCTACCACTGGTAGTGTCGAATTATCCCATTCTGCCGAAGATTTCTCCACATCGAGTCCAAGGAGCCTGAGTTTGCTGATCCCAGCAATGCTGGCCTTTGCGTGGAATGGCTCCTGTCGCAACGTCTCTTGAATATGAACTGGGTGGCTTCGGGGATGTGAGGTGTTTTGTTGAGTAATATGTTAAATTCAACGAGTTCACTTTTCGTCAGACGCATTGAAATTAACACCACCACGTACTGAGCACTTACAGTAATTTGCAGCCAAATTCCATGGAGTAAATCTGCCAATTTCAAGGAATGAATCAAGACGTCATTTTTTTTATTTTCCATTCGCAGATTTCCCAACTTTTCGCAGGTGCCTTGGATTCCAAATTTTCCCTGGTCGTCAGCGGCAATCCTCGTGCACCCAAGAAGGCGTCGACGGTGATGTTTGATGGGCCATTCGGGGCGTGGAAAACGCGAAACCCTGCTTCCGAAGTCGCCACTGTTGTTGTTTTCTATGTTGCCCGCCGCTTCATGTGATAATTTGGAGAGAGTTTTGGGATGTTTTGGATGTGTTGCTGTTATTGGATGTTGTGGTTAAAGGATGGCAGATGCGAATCATGATTATTATTTATTGTTGTTCAACTCAACAAATAGTAACGTAACCATCCGGAGGTTCGCAGGTGAAACTATGATTCGTTGAATTTTCCCACAGGGCAGTAACTTTGGTCAAAACAACTCCTAAACTACAAAGGGAACTACCCTTTAAGATCATAATTTACATATATCTACATGTTATTAATATATATATAGTCATTATTTTCAGCTGATAATGACTTTGAAACAAACCTCACAACGCAACAATCCCAACAAAAAGGTCCTTGCAGCTGCCAAACGTGATGCCGCCACCTTGGAGTTAGAACGATTGCAGCAAAGTGGTCAACGTTTTTTATCCAACCCGGCAGGAATCAAGGCACCTGGGGGTTGACCCAAAGCTCCGATATGTAGGAGGGAAAAATGGGTTGGGGAATAAGTGGGGGGTCTTGAGATCCCACATTGGCATCCAAGGGTTGATGTTTTGTCAAAAGGTGTTGGTATTTTTTTTGTTAAGCAAGTGCCCAGATGGTAGCTTAGATTCGTTGATAGTTTTAATCTGTGGTTATGACCAGTGATGTGTGAATGGGTGGGAATCATACATACAGGTAGTTATATAATTTTCGGTGAAGTGTGTTTGAGATATCAAATTCCTATTATTTATTCAGCCATGGAAACACTTCACACTATGTTTAAAGCACAAGTCTTGAAGTAGAACTTTGCGACACGTTGGAATCACCATGGATGGTTGCTTCCCCTGCATAATATATTTCCACCCAAGAAGATTAAACCTGCTGGGTTTTAGCGGCTACCCAACTTTCTACAACCATAACCAACCTCTTGTTTTACCCACAAACCAGCAATCCACAACCAACCTAAAGGGCTATCCTTCAATTGCTTCCGCAGGGCTTTGTCAAGCGTGGTGTCTTGGCACCCTTTGGTTCACCCTACGAAGAGAACAATGCCAGTTGGGTACCTGAACGTTTGCGCGCACTGGTGGGCGAGGCAAATCTCTTTTCTTTTTGGAGGGTTTAACCAAGGTTCCCGGTCAGGTTGCAGAGTTTTTCTTGAAGCGAATCTTGAACCCTTGAAAATGGTAAAAAGGTCACTAGAAGCAACGAAACACGTGGGTTTCAACGGGTTTACCTCCAGGCGAGCCTTCTTCGAGAGCCAAGTCCTCCAAATAGCTGGCAGGGTGATGACTACGAACCCTGCGAAGCTGAGGAGAGGGAGATGGAGGGAGTGGAAAAATATGGTAAGATATAACTAAGATAAAGGATAAATCGTCGTTCAGTGGACATAAAAACCCACAAATCTACGGTACATATGTTTTCAGAGCTAATTTCCGACCCAGAATCAAATTCACAAGACGAAACATTTGACATTTTGACTTTTTGACATTGACTTGAACCCCCCCCCCAAATTTAAGGACACCCTCCAAATTAAAAAAAGAAACCTAAGTTGCAAAACTGCCCTAGCATCGATTTTTCGATGCCCCCAAAAAAAGGAGCATTTCTTGCAAGATCCACAACAACTCCGGAAGGCTACGGTACGAATTGATGAGATCTTGAGCTTTGAATATTTGCCGCTCGGAGTGGATGTGAGTTTGGGGAGTTTTGGTGGCTTGAAAGTGGGTGAATTAAAACATTTATGATTCCACTGAACAACATGGGCAGCAGTTGAAGGAGAACAGATTGGCAAGACTAAGATTAATGTAGATTAATGGCATTGACAGCTTTACATAAGCGGTGCATAGGTGTATAGTAGTTTACCCCGTTCCAATGATGGCACCAGTAGCGGGAATCTTGCTGCAAGATGACAATCATTGAATCATTGTTTACATGAAAAGTCATGATTGAAATGGTTCTCCTTCTGGGTCCCTCTGAAACATGTCCCTTCTATTAAGCCCATTAGGCTCCCCCCTTTGAAGCCAAACATCAGCTAAACACCTTAAGTGCTTCGAGGCATTTGCGTAGGCATGGACCCAGTGTATGGGGACCGGTACATCCAACAAAAAACACATAAAAAACACTAGGCCTCGATGTTTTGATTTGACTATACTGATACCTACCGTGATTTTGGGGATTGGAAATAGCTATATAACTAGGCCCCCAAAACTCAGGGAAGTTGGATGATGATGAAGTCTTTTTGGGTGTTTATGGTATAGACACTTGGAGCGCAATCGTGCAACACGTCAAACGGGTGAGGCAACATGTGGGGCAGACCATGCGGAACTGCCTTCGCGTAGAAAGGCGAAGCAAATCTTGGGAAAAGGACGAGGAAACCTTGACTTTTTTTCACGGAATTTTCAGAGTGAGATTCTGATCACCGTTATTCTATGTGCTGCTGTTAGTTACTTCTATTTTTTTCACTTATAATTTTCCAAATTGATTCTCCAAGAATGACAATGTGTTGATGTGTTGTGCTCAAAGTCAATTCATTTCAGAAACCATTTCAAAGACATACTGTAGATAAATTGAGAACTGAATCCTTTGTCCAGGCGTGGTGGAATGAGTTTGATGAAGTATCTCAGCAGAGTGAAAGCCAGAGAGCCTTGGGCAAAGATACCGTTGCGACCAACAAGTCAAACAGGGTGACATAATATGCTTCTAAAGGACTATGACTACACAAGGATAGATTTCAATTGTAGAAGAATGAATAAACATTACTTTTTAGAATTCAACATTACTTGTTGTCAGTGTACGTTGTGTAGGTAGCTAGTAGCTGTGGATCTATAGTACTGTTAATCACATCATTTGTCAGAATATCTTCGGAATGAGTAGGTGTGAAAAGCAGACTTGAGACTTCATCTTGTCATGACTTTCCCTGCCAAGGAAAGTAGCTTTTGGGTAATGACCATCACAGCGGAGGAGGAGAAAGAGGATGAGGAGCACCTAAACAACACAGGGACTGAAGATGGGGGATGTGTCCAATTTGGGAACTTAATTTTTATTAATGTATAGTGCAATTCCCTTTGGAGTACTATAGAATGCTGATGTTTTAATTGTGTTTTTTGTTCCATTTTTGATAGTCGGACACCATTTTTGCATCAGGAGGTGGCACCAGTGCAGCATATGCTTCTCATGGAGGTACCACGGGAACCGGACTGGTTATGGATGTACCCAGGGGGGAGTTTGATGTTGGTCCATTTAATTTGCACCTTAAGTGGTTCCTATTTGTAGTTCTAACACTTGGTTTTTCATACCATCATTTCGCGGTCTTGATCAATGTAAAAGAAAGACCTACTGAAGCAAAGAAATATAGACTAAACGAAACGGGCAAACACTTGTTCACGCTCTTGTTGCGTAGACGTGTTGAAGAAGCTCTTGCGACATGCAACTACCCAGGTAAAATTTCTACTGCTTTGGGTCTTACATCTTTTGTATTCTACTGTACTCTTTAATCAAGCAGATAGACATAAGTGAGAAGTACATGCTCGGTGATGATTTTCCATACAGTTTAAGTTTTGCAGCAAAGGAATCAAGAAATCAGGCAGTTGGAATGTAACCCCGCCAAGCGAGACCCAGTCAAAATGTTAAAAGCGCCAAATAAGAAAGTCAGATTTCAGAGCATGAAAAGGCGAGAGTTTCTGAAACTGCGTTTCATCTTTTTCATTTTATTTTCATAATATAAGGGTCCATCCCTATCCACACGAAAAAAACAACAGAAAATAAATGATTATCTGTAAATGTTTAATTCTTCGGTAAGAATGCTCAAGAAAAAATAAGGAAACTTATGTGGAGTTGTTTTGTTTGGTGGGAGGGTTTCCTGAACCTCCCAAATCACTGGAAGCTTTCCAACCACGCTACAAGGCTCTTAAAAACCATCCAGGATACACCAAAAAAAGCATCCCCGAGCATTATTTTCCATTGAGATGAGTCAGATGTTTTTCAAGTTACAACTCCTAAACCATCTACTTACCCAACATTAGAACCCCCCCCACCCCAACATTAGAACCCCAACACGACCACCTGGTTGTTGGCCCCCCCAAAAAACCAACAGAGGTCTACAACGGTTTGAACGTCATCCATCAAGCAGAAGGTCCTCATCCAAGACGTTGGCCTCGTGCCGATGCATGGCGATGGTTGCAGGAATGGGCACAGCAGGAAGGTTTACGTCCTGATGGCCCCGAAGGGGTGACTTGGGATGGATGGTGAAGATGTGGGTTTTTGATGGAGGGTTGGGATGATTTTTTGGAGCTTAGGTTACCTAGGTTTATGATTTCTATGGTATTTTGGTTGGAGTCAAGGATGGTTTCACTCAAAAAAACATGCAATCTTTCTGTATGTTTTTCAAAAATTCTTCAGTATTTGAAACCAACCGCTTGACTTTTACGAAGTAATATCATAATTCGAGTTTTTTTTTTAATTCCAGGAAAGTCTGGGGTGGATACCAACCCAACCCGTTTGTAGGAAATCACACAGGCCTGCCTTTTTTGAATGTGTCGGTCACGGGGCTGGACAGGTGACGGTTGGTCCATATGGAAGCTACGATGGCAGGATGGACCGATGGGACATTCGAAGATGCTTCCTTTGGTAAGCGACTTGTTCATATTCGATGGTTACCAAGCTGGTGAAGAAAACCTTAAAAAACACATATGTGTGAAACAGATTGCAGATGTAGACTATCTAGATGTTTTTTTTTAGACAAATTTCTTCGAAACTGATAATTAAAGATCGATTTTATTTGTTTTTACAACTTCCACTATCCATTGTCAGGTTTTCACGCCCATTTCGGTACCTGTCTCCACAGATTCCTCCGCCACAGAAGCTGGCACGGCCAGCCACAAATGGACGGCTGAGAATTCTGCTGCAAATGTGATGCCCTCGGAAGAATGCCAACAGGTTCTTCGAACTTTGCACCAGGGGTTGGCAGGTGAGCTAGTTGATTTCACAGTGCCTCAAAATGTCGGAAAGATGAAGAATTCAAGAGGGATGGATGGATGTTGTTTAGTCAACAATACCAGCTGTGGTTGTTTGATGATTTGTAATCGATATGTAAGATGGTATTAGTAATGGTAAGCACACTTTTCCCAGCGGCGCTGATGGAATCTTGGTCTTCCCACAAGACACCTGCGCGATTTAGCGTTGAGTTTTCCATCTCGACGACTTCATACTCGGCGACCGTCGGATGCCACCGAAAAAGGGACGAAGGAGAGTAGAGGATGTGCCAAGGATACCAAGAGATATGATGAAATATGCAAGTTCAAAATAAACTGAACGTACCAGGACTCATGAACCATTCCAGTGAACCATACAAATATATATATATATATACATTGTAATTTTCCCTGACCTGCAAGATCGCTCAAACATCCATTTGTTTGCCAGGGAATGGTCACGCATGGACACAACATGAACCCCCCATCCCAAAATTGAATGTAACGTCATGTAAGGTCACATTGTAAATCACTGACCCAAATTCAGAGAACAACATTGAGCCACCATTCAAGTCACTCAATTGTTCAAGATCAGACACTTCCATCCACGAAGCATGCAAGATCTTGCAATGCGTTATGTACTGTTTTATGGAGAACTGAGAGATAAGATGTCTAAAGCCTTGCCTCTTCCGTATTTTATAGATTGCGTTCAGGAATATGAGCTGTTTTAGTCCACACCATAATTCTACACCTATTAAAGTTCAATCGGATGAACGGGTCTATACCCCTTTCACCGTGACATTCTGACAACTCCGTTGAAGAGCAAAGGTTCTTTTGATTTACAGTAATATATACACCTGAGAGATTTAATATGGAGACTGGTACCACGGCCATATTAAAAAGGAGTCACCTTTTTCAAGTTCGTTTTCGCGGGTCTATGTTTTGAGGCGACAATCTTTCTCCCACTTTGCGGTCGGCTCAAGATGGTGACATGTTGAGAGGAACCTCAGATTAGATGTAGAAAGACATTGTGCAGTGATACATGAGTCAAATGAAATGGTAGACTAAGAAATTGATTTCATTTGACATTTGTTTCTCAAGTCTTCATCACTAGCAAACTTACTCATTAGATATTATGTTAGTTGTTACAATTGAGAATGATATTTTGATATTCCCCAAAGTTCTTTCTTGCACCGTGCCATCAGTGTTTGTCCGTTATTGGGTGGGTCAACGTGTGTCAAAATTGAGCCATGCATACTTCACCATGAATATGCTTTGCTTTTGGTCGCTCTTGGGCGCATTGGCGCTGACGTGCCTAGCTTCAGTTGATTCAGGAGACAGGAAGGTTGGATTCGAATGGTACTGGTAGTTAGATTTATGCAACATTTCTTTGTCTTGTCAGGGTTCACTAAGTTGGTGAAATGTATGTAATCTCACCAGACATGTAATTTGCTTGTCATAAATAAACAGGCCTTCAAATGCTCCATGGGGTTGAAAAACATCCTGAACAATTAGGCTTCCACAGGCTTCACTGATCTCTTCTAAGTGTCTTCATAGGGATAAGTGCAGCAAAGAGAAAGCCAAGATGTGGGAGGCAATCTGTTCAGTCATTAATCATAAAACATTGTGTTGTAACCCCAAACCCTGATTGAGAAATAATTTAGCAACCAGTTAACGTTGGGATGGGAAGAAAAACGTGCCAAATATATATATATATATATATCCAAATATTTGGAGGAATCATGACTGGGGATTATTAGACACATCTCAGATGAGAAGCT
Organism: Breviolum minutum Mf 1.05b.01; assembly: GCA_000507305.1. Classification (NCBI taxonomy): domain Eukaryota; class Dinophyceae; order Suessiales; family Symbiodiniaceae; genus Breviolum; species Breviolum minutum. The sequence goes on along the minus strand of DF242403.1, from coordinate 16,794 downwards.
TTGGTGGGTCCACGGGCGCGTCATTTGATTACAGATAAGATCATAAACTTGTTGGCACGAGGTAGAGCGTGTTGGCAAAAGAAACACACAAGGATAAGACTAGTCACTAGTCTGCATCAATAATTTATAATTAATTGTTTAGAAGGGGGGCCCAAAGTTTCTTCCCACCCCAAACGGCACACCGAACAAAAACAAACAACGACTTCCTGCATGGCAAAGATTCCTGAAGCAACCAGGTTTTGTGCTGCCTTGATATGGCGGCGAGGTTTACTTCCTTTACTTCATGTGCCCAGCATTGTCCTTCAGAGGCCTTTGCAACATGGCAAAGTTCAAATCATTTTTTTGTTAGTATCAGTTTGAGACCACAAACAAACAATTTCTTGCAATCACTTGTTGTGGCATTGGATACTTTGGGATGTGTTGAGACATACCCATAATGTATCATAATGTAAGGATGTAAGGATTCTGTAGTCTCGCTGAAGATGTAGTCAAATCAGCTAATAGGAAAGGTAGAATTTTCTTGATGAAATCCCAGTGATGACTGCAAAGCTCGTATGTTTTTTTCTTTTAACTCAAACGGTGCTACCATGTGGGACATGTCTTAAAGACGTCGTTCAAAGACCATGGACCATGAGACTATTGACACCTTGCTGGAGTCGACTAAGCATACTACAAGATGAGATTATCGCCATGCATATTTATGGTTCCCTTTTTACCTTTTCAATTGAAAACAAGCTTCTATTGTTTAGTGCTCATTTAGAGGAAACTATTGAATCAATGATTTCTATGGTAAACGAGGGACATTTCCACATCTATTTGGAACCCCCCAACGTTGGACTTCCAATCATCCCACCGTAAGCACCTGAGGTTCGTGCTGCTGCGCGATGGGGTAGAGGAGGCAAAACGACGATTGCGTAGCATCTTGCGCTTGGGCATGTTGCTCTTCCTGAACCTGGAGGCCTGGAAAATGAGTGTGTAGAAGGGTACCAGTGAAGGAGGTTGTTTTTTTAAAGAAATCCAGAAGGAAACAAAAAACAAAGAATGTGAAAATCAAAGGTTGATGCATTTAGCTAGTATACTTGTATACATGTGATGTTTCTGTATATCAATCATGAGCCTATACTTCCTGATCATAGATCTAGTGCAACTAAACCATGTGTTTTTGTATGTCCTGTTGCCCCGGGAAATGCATGGTTGATCGCTTCCATTGTTGGTTTCCTCAGGAAGAAGATCAGGATGCTCTTCGCCAAGGGCTTAGCCCTCGCGTGAGAGAAAGACTCAGTGACTCGATGGCATTTATGTATGGCGACACAAACATCCAAAGATGAAGATGTCATAAATATGGATAGAGGGATTTTTTCTGATTATGATAAATTATGACATTATTTAAGTATCAGTATCAGTAAATAACATAATATAAACATAATATATTGGGATGCATACACTCACCCCGTACCTTCATAGTTTCATGAAACAAATGCCGCGGGATATGGAGACCTCGATGAAACAGGTCAACCTGTGGGAGATTTGTTGCCACGTTGGTTGCGGCGAATCCTTTTGGGTCCACAAGTGTCAGGCGAAGGGGTTGCTGCGAAGTTGGTTGATGGTCGGAGGTGTAGGCGTTGTTGTTGTTGTTGTTGTTGTTGTTGTGGTTGTGGTTGTGGTTGTGGTTGTGGTTGTGGTTGTGGTTGTGGTTGTGGTTGTTGTTCATCTTGGTGAGACGACAATGAAACAGAAGAGAGGCCAGTATGTAAGTTGTCTATAGATGAGTTCATTATGGACAGTCTACAATATCCATGCCAAGGCGCTTTGTGACAGTTTTACTTATCCCTATTATGCATCCCCCACTTTCTCATTTGAGCACATTCACTATCACCCTTTAAACAAAGCCTCAGTTGGCAAAGGCAACAAAAAACTAGGTTACCCTTAAAAACTATGTGGTTACCCTATAAAAGAGCCCCCCAAAATATAATGAAATTCAACTATGGATACCTACAGTAGGCAGTTTAGTTCACCGGAAAAAAAACCGCCTTAACCCCACCTGCCCCAGGCCATGATGAAGCGGTGGAAAGGCATGGTTCTCCATACATTGAAGGGTAGGATGTGGTGGGGCAAGATGTATAGACACTATATTTAATGGTATATATACATACTTGGGTGGTGCCACTCTCAACCGAAGGGCGGACAGGGCCCCTTCTCTTTTTGCATTTTTACATTTGAGCCCTTTGACGGAATAGTTGTGATGACGTTGTAGGACCTCAGCCACATCTTCACTGTGATGTCAGGCCAAACATTGAAAAGCCGCAGATGGAGAAGGCAGAGACCGTAGATAAGGACCAGTCACTAGGAATTTGTTTGCTGGTGGAGATAAATCAAAACAATCACAACAACAACTACAACCACAACAGCAACAACATCATCAACGGCAACAACAACACCAACAGCAATAGCAACAGCATCAGCAACAACGACAACAACAACAACAACAAAAGCAACAGCAGCAGCAGCAACAACAACAACAAGTGCAGCAACAAGCGCTCTTGCCGTACAGACAGACTTGGTGTAGGGTAGTGCATGGTGCCAGTATTCCTTAGCGCTTGCAAGCAGGTTTCCTGCTTAAAACACAACGATGTCAAAAATGGCAACAGAGGCACAAACGACAAACACTACAACGTTGATAGAATTCCTACTGCACATGTGCATTTCACACCTGTCTTGCTATCATCTAGAACAGGGCATCATCAGCCACGGTACATTGGAGCGCTTGAGTACTGCATCTTCAAACGAATGTCAACATTTGCATGTTGAAAGAAATTCGAGTCCCTGAAACTAACAGCTCGCCCCTGAAAAAATGGTGACTGGGAGACGATCCGGCTTCCTTTTGGGTCTCGTGTGAGGAGCCTCCTCCACCAGAAGAGGTGGAAACTCTGTTTGCAGCCTGGACTTTGGGTGTTTATGTCACTTGTCCCTGATTTTCGAGGTACAGACGTATATTATGTAGTAATTATGTATGTATTGAATTGTATTCATGTATCTATATAGTAATAAAGGTAGATATTTGTGAATTACACCATGTGTTTTCACATATAGCTACTGTTGAGTTGAAAAAAACTCCAAAATCCTTTGTGCGAGGTGCGACTTCTTGGAAATTGTATGAAATTGTGGGATCCAACTGTTGGTGGTGAATTTTTGTTCAATCTCTGTTCTTTTCCAGCAATTACCCATTTTATACATAGGTGTTTCCGAATATAGTGGTACCCCCAAATCATCAATTTTGATAGGGTTTTCCATTATAAACCATCCAATTTGTGGTACCCCTGTTTTTGGAAACACCCACATATAGAATCATTGCAACACCAAGCTGCTTGCCTTGAGAGTTTTTTCACCGAGGCAAGACTGGTGCAACTGACTTGCAGGGGAGTGACCCATAGGGCCAAGTTTTGGGTGACTTGGCATGACTTTTTGGGCCGTTTGTTTTCTCTTTTTTGGGGCAGTTTTTTTGAGGGTAAACAGGGTAACATATCATATAAAAGTAAATATATTCAATGTACTATTTACATCTTTTTACTGTTTTTTTGGTCAAATCTACACACATGTGATTTGGCACATTCAATACTGTATATCCATATATAGATACATCTAGATTGTGATGCGCCAACGACTTTCTTGTTCAATCCTGCAAAAACCAATGCCAATAATTCTTAGGAATTGCAACTTTTCAGATGAAAAACATATGGAGGTTTCCGAAAATAGTGGTACCCCCAAAATCATCCTTTTTAATAGGGTTTTCCATTATAAACCATCCATTTTGGGGTACCACTTTTTTTGGAGACACCCATATAGTTTCAGCCAAAGATGAGATGAATTTGGCCATGACTTTCTAGGCTTCGCATGGTGCTAAGATGAGACGATTACTCTGTGCTCCTTCCCTTCTCAACAGTGCCCTGAAGCTTGGCTTTTAAATGACGACGATTTGAAGCCCCTGAAAAATGGATCAAAACTTCAGTTTTTGATTACTTATTAAGTGGTATATAAGTGGTAATATAAGTGGTATATATTGCTAATTAGGTGATTATACATATCACCTACCACCTATTTAGGGGAACCAGAAACAACAATTGAAATTAGTTGAGTTTTTGTTGATCGTGGAGTTTTTGTTGTTTTGACTATGCCAGAATGGCTGGGATTTGGTTTGCCTTGTATCCCCGTGACCCTATCTTAAAGGGAAAGTGACCTAAATACACCCTCAAAAACTAGAGTAACATGGAACCTGAAAATACCCCTTGGAAAAGGAGAAACATCTACAAACCACCAACTGTTGGGTTCCATAGTGATTTTCGGGGGTGTATGTTTATTTGACATCCTGTGACCATTTTCATGCATGGAAGGGTACAACAGATGCAAATGGGGTCTGAACCCCCTTCACTCTGTTTGAATCACATTGACATGGACGCTTTGACAATATGAAAGATTTGTGTCCCTTCAAGAAAGCCATACCTCACAGGGTACAGATTGACTAGTGGAATTACCCGGTGTCATCTAAGAGATTCAAGCGGATTTTTGTCAAAATCTACTTTTAGTGGCAACAGTTTTACCATAGTAGATATAATATGGATAGATATGGTCAATTGAAACTGTGAGCTAAGCAAACTGATCCACTCAGGGTGAGTTTTGGATGCGGCTCAGTTGGGTGCATTGCTGGAGGTGCAAAAATATGCAACAATTGGATCGTATGGCTTGCCATGAAAGATTCGAAGACGTTTTGAGAAATCTTGAAAATAGTTTGGTAAATCTAGATAACCATGAAGTTAAAGATGAAAATCAGCTAAATCAATCCAAATCATCAAATTAAATTCTTCAACTTTACTACAAGTGACTTCTGATATGCCATCAGTGACATCTAGTCAGTGACTTCCGCGAATTTTGAGTTGAACCTTCACCCTGGCAGGCTGTGTAGGAGGTTTGTGTGGACTGCCCTGTGCCCTCTTCACCTTTGGATTATCAATTCCTTTCGGTGCCCTTGTGGGGAGCATCTTGGATACATAGTTGGAACATGTTTTTTCGATTTGATTGGATGCTTTTGGATGAGCAATTCTGAATCATGAATCTCAATCAATTTTGTTTTGTTTGTACTTATACACTAGTTTGCGTACAAACATGCATGTGTAATAACACATTTGATTCTTTAATCCGAAGTGGGAGTCTCATTCCGATAGACTTCCAAAAAACCACTCCGACAAGTATCGGCAGTTTCCTTTTTGTGGAAGCTGATTTTCGGGCATGGCGGGTATCCCCACCGTTTTTGAGTCCATGGTACCTCAATGGTTCCTGAGGCTCCGTGGGTGGCTGTGGCGGTCTTGCTGCCGGTGTTTTCGTATCAGCTGCTTGCAAGGACGCCGTTTCGAGCGGCTGCCTTTCGATCATTATATTAGACCACAATGTTTACGGGGTGTACCATAGCCTAGTAGATTGAAACCACATGAAGTCGTTTTGGAAACTTTGACTGCAAAAGATGGAAGGTGTGCATATGATATGCATACATATATATATATATATGATATAAGTATTTAGTATCTACATGCGAACAAACTTGATTGTGATTCCAGGACAAGTTAATGGAGGTGTCGGCAGGCATGCCATACTACATGTACTGTAAGTTTAGGGACGTCACGGAAAACAAACATACTGTTGATGGAAGAAATAGAATGTATAAAACCCTATAAAACATGGGATAAACTACCTGTTATATAACTGGTGCAGCATTTCTTCCATCAACAGCATCATTGGAAAAATATAAATTCCCAAAATCAACGTATACTATAAGTTCAATATACACCATAGTGAATGTAGATGTCTAGCCACTCTCCAAAGGTGGCGATTTGTAAGGGGCCATGATAAAGCAATCGTTGCGCCATCTACTTTTGAGGTTTGAGCCGACTGAATTTTTGTTCACCATATCTCTTTGCCAACCAAAAAATCCACTAGATGTGTCATATTGTTTCATGACCAACTAGATGCCACTATGGTAAAAAGGCATGGTAGCCTTTATCATGTATATAAAGGATAATGATGTAAAGATTTGTATGAAACACTATGGTCATATAGGTGCCCCTATGGTAAAACCACTTTCAGGAGGTTGTGTGGTGAAGATCTTTAATCTTGTGAACTGCATGTGATCCAGGAGGTCCTCACCAATGGTCCACCGAAGCAACGTTTAACGCCTCGTTGAGCTTGGAGACAGAGATGCAATGGTAACATGTAGCGTTTCGCGCTTCTGATTAGAAAGATCTATAATGTTTTATGTACTTGACTGGGGTATATTGTAGGAAAATACAGGGATGAAGAGAAAGGGTTTAGGATGAGGACATATTACTTAACAGATACTCTGAGATAGTTTTTGAATCCCACAATATGTTATTCATCAAGTCCAGCTCTACAAGATGTGATATACATCGAAGCAGCGAAATGTGTTCTAATCAAATTTTGCTGTAGAAGTGTGAACTGCCCTTTCCGCGGTTTCATTCTGCTTGCAAGCCTTTATTTTCCATCCCGTGTCGAGGCAGAGTTTTGACCTTTCGCCACGGAGCAATTTGTGCAGGCCAGCTACAGAAAGTGCAGCACTTGGCTGCTTGATATATAAATTATCTTGATCAAAAGATTTGGAGATGCGCTAGGGTTGAGCAAATCCACATCTTTCAATTTCTGAAGATGCTTGCTTTGTTTCTACAATTGTATCTACTCAACAATGCTACATTCTAAACATGTTGGTTTTTGTTGTTTCCTGTAGAAAAGTCAATATGCTAAAGGAAAGAACATGCTCATGTCATGGGGAAAAGGCTGGTACCCTTGGGATGGTACCCTAGCTGTTTAACCACCCAAGGAGCCCTTTAGGGGATATATCCAATAAATACCCACTATATAAGGTGTATATGGGGTTGATTATTAAGGGTACCTATGATCACGTGGAATTGATTTTGTCGGTGTCCGGACTTCTGACTTCTGTAGCTGGGAATTTCTGTGCATCTCGATCATCTGGCACCGTCTCAGACGAAGCGCAGACAGAGCGAGAAAAAAACACGGCCTTCATGCAAAAAGAGATCCAATGGATCCATCAACATAAAGACGACTCCTACAGACTCAGTATGTTTCATATGTTTGTTTGTGTACACTGGACTTAGGACATTTTGCCTTGACATGTTGGTGAACTGTATTATCATCACACCACTTGCAACAGCATATTGCTCAAGCCGCTTGCAATGACCATGACAAGTCAACAGCCACTATGTCACTATGGGTCCCGTAGCTCCTAAGTTATGAGTGTATTTTGCTAGGTCCATGGATGTTGATATTTCATTGCTTCGAAGAGATCTTCGGGAACCATACCAAAAAAGGACAGGTTGGAAGATGTTGGCAAGATTCCAGCAGATCAACTGAACATACAACATTTCCAATGATTAGCAATGCTTCTTGTGTGTTGCTGAACGGGTATTTTGTGAAAATCCATTTGCTTGATGGATTTGGCATTCTTGGCAGATCTACAACACGAGGTATTGACTGAGACCGGAGGAGAAATTCCAAGGAGTCCATGGATTCAGGGTCTAGGCATTACCGTACTTCCCAGCAGGTCTATGATATTGTTTTTTTGACTGGTGTTTGTTGATTTTGTTTCAATTGTTTGTGAGAGAGACCCATTGTTCCAATGGCTGCACAAAGAAGGGTTCTATCTAGATTTTATAAGAACATAATATAAGAACCATGTTATACAAACCATATAAAAACCATACAAAAACATAAAAAAACACCATAGAACATGACCTTCATTCTTTGTGAGAGTCTTTTGGGAAAAGTCCACTTTGCTCCAAGTCGTTGTTTTTTTCTGCTAGGCACCACGAGGCAGGTGCAGGGCACATGGAAGTGTGATGCCTTGCCTCCACCCAGGATGCCAGTTACCACCAGGATTATGACATTTTTTGTGGGGAATTCATTCCATACATACGGTATAAACCTTTATGTACCACTGTTACCTACGGTGATGGGTTGGATCCAATTTGTAAGTTGCCAAAATTGCATCAGTTCTGTGGGTGGAATCATATGACTTGATTCTCGAAGGAGAATAACCTCGTATTCTCTACGACTAAAAAAATCCATGATGTTTGTATTGTCATATGGATGTTTCCAAAAATGGTGGTACCCCCAAATCATCCATTTTAATAGGGATTTCCATTATAAACCATCCATTTTGGGGTACCCCTATTTTTGGAAACACCCATATTGTTGCATTTTTTTTCAACAGCGGTGTGACATGTCGCAGCCGCAGATGGAATATTCTTGGGATGGTTGGCATTGAGTGTGTTTTGCCTCACAGTGGGGAAAACTCAGATTTTGAAGGCATGAGCGAGTTGTTTGCTTGGATCTATGGTGATCAAATGTGATCAATGTTTTTTTTCATTAATTACATTGATTGGTTGCCTTCCCTCGTAACCAACGACAACAGAGATACGACGTGCGGTTTTGAGTAGTACGAAAACCCCGCTAATTTCCTAACCTGTGCTAGGTGATGTTTTCAAATCAAACATATTGTTTCTTTATTTCGGGGAAAAAATATGTTGACTCGTTGTTCATTGCGTTGAAACCATCTCTTAGTACATAAAGATATATATATATAGTTATATATATACACAACGTTAAATGAGTACATTCATGCTTTTTTGCAATGTGGATCTCAAAATTGATTGAAGTGTATCTACTCCGGATGGTTTTTTGCAATTTCATTTTTATTCCTACATGATATTGGCTATTGCTGTTAATTATGCTACACCGTAGTGAAAGTAGATGGCGCAACCCCCAAAAGGTACGTTACTAAGAGGCCATGATAAACCAATACATGAGAGTTGCGCCATCTACTTTCCAGGTGGTATATTTGTACCGCAAAATTTCCAACGTTTTTTGTTTCCCTTCTCTTTGGGAACTGTTCAACTCAGGTGTGTTGGGTGGCCTTGCATCTTCAGTCGGGGATGCCTTGAATCCGGGCGGTTTGTGATATGATATGATAGTGAAAATCATCGAAATGAAATCATCTATATCATATGGGGGTTTCCTTAAATGGTGGTACCCAACAACCATGGGTTTTCCTACTAAAAATGATCATTTTGGGGTGTTTTGGGGGTACCACCATTTAAGGAAACACCCATATCATATGATCTAGCAATAGCTTAACTTTGGAAGGAACTGTAGTTAGATAATTATTCAATGTGATAGTGAGGATTGCTTTTAGAAAAAACTTGGATTCTTTTCAGATCAATTGATGTTCATGCTTGGTTTGGAAAGGTTTTTTCATCTGGACCATCCGCCACCATTTGCCACGGGTGCTCCCAGATACGTTTTGCAGCGTGTGCTGGCCCATTGCGTCGCAGATGTGTGGAGCCGAGTAAACACGGGGACAAGAAACACAGCTAAGGGTGTCACAGCAGTTTAAGAATCCACAATACGTACCGAGGACATCCTAGGACAATTAGATATTTGGAAACGTGTAGGCGTGAAAGATTGCAAATAATTAACTCAAGTCACATTAAGTTGGTATGTTGATTGAATTATCAGCATCACGATGCTAATGATTACACTGGTGACAATGATTCAACACAATCAATCTCAATTGGTCTTCAACCGAGAGTGCAAAGAAGCGCTCGTTGTTTGATATATTCAAAAATGGGATAATTTACTACAGAAATGAAATTGTAAATATCTATAACAGCTGGTTGTATTAGGATGATCATGGGATTCCTTAATAAGAAGTCCCAAAATGGAATGCCTACATTCCACCATGAGCCAACGGAAGGATTGATTTCACACAGCCCCGAAAGTCGCTTCTGGTCGACCCTCAGGTCTGTGCAGTGCTGCTGGTGGTGTTGTTCTGTCGCCACTTTCTTGATACTGTTTGGTGGCCCGGTTCTGAAGAAACCCATAGGGATATGTTAATTCCCTGGAGGGTATTCATGAAGTCATGTTTTAAACATATCTGGGTGGTGGTTTCAAATATTTTTTTATTTTCACCCCGAAAATTGGGGAAGATGAATCCATTTTGATGAATATTGTTCAAAGGGGTTGAAACCACCAACTAGAAAACCATAGAAACAAACAACAGCTTAGTTTCTAGATGTTTCAATATTAACTGGCCATATGATGTTCATATATAAACCATGGAAAAACATCTAACATGTCCCAATTTAGATGATTGTTTGCTTTTCAATTCCTGAAACATATAGGAGTCCACATTAGCGACCTTCCAGGGAAAGCTTCAACACCGTTTAAGCAGGACTTTGGGTAGTCAAGAGGTTAAGAGGTTTTTCGAATTGGTCAATTGGGAGAACGTTTGTGATCAAAGAATATGCTTTAAGGTTTAAGTTTATTCGGTCCTTTAGCTGATCCATTTTGACCTCAAATGACGTGACGTGACCCTAGGTGGTTTGGAGGTTGGTTAAATATTATCTACAATCAACACAGGTTCAAACAAATTCTATCAATTCATGATATATCGTGGATGTTTATAATTGCATACCGATTCCAGATCATGTTGTCATGAGATGGATCATGTACTCCCTGCTATAATTGTACTTGTAGGTGGTGACGGCAGACATCCACAGGTGTGGGACCCAGCGGTGCTTGACGTTGAAACTGTACTGGAATCAAATGAGTAAGGGGTGGTCAGTTGGGATATTGATGAATTTCATCATCAGTTCTGGGTCATGTCTCGAGTCTCAACGTCAATGGCGTGATGTTGAAACAGCCCTGAAAGATGGCCATGTTTTGGATCATTGGAGTGAGTTGCAGTGTGCAGGAACGCTTTTGCTGGCCCAGCTGCTGAATTTTAAATCTAGTGTATAGAAGTGTATGGTGGATACCAAACAAAGGTGACACAAGCATCAACAACTGCATGTAGTTTTTGCTTTCCAGATCGCGTTTACTGAAGGATTTTAATATTATGTTACGGAGATTTAAATTTTGATTTGCAAGGCGACGGCAGCAACAGAAGCGTCGATGGAACGTGCATCATCTTCGTTTGGGTCGTCCTTTACTGAGATTTGGCGCATTTCTTGGTGCATTGTGTGCATTGAATGCTGAAAGATTTTGGAAATGGTCCATAAACGAATGTATAAATGCACAATCATAGACATTGCAGTAGAGTCAGGACAAGTGGAGACTTTGTCGGTGGCGGATGATGATCTATGCTATTTGTCATCTTTCTACAATGATCACAGTTCTCTTTAAGTCTTTAAGTTTTATTGCCAGAGAAAGAAGACAAGTTATATACTATAAAGAAAACCATAAAGGACAACTTATTGTCAGTTTCAAGTGGCAGTAGCCATGATTTTTCATCCTGAAATCTCAAGTTTTTTTCCAAAAGGCCCTTCCCGGGTGTTACTGTTACTGACAACCGTTGACAGGTCGAAAACGTCTGTGTCCAGGTGACAAGTTGGAGGCATCGTTGGGGCTGACGGCTGACTAAAATGTGAGTTACGTATCATCAAACAATGTGACAATGTGACCATATTGTGACAAAAAGAGTGACGTTATGAGCAGCTAGTAAATTAACCTCCAAATTAATGTCACTCCTTCGTATGCGTTTTGTTGACAAGACTCGAAATGATGATCACACTACTTGTCTCCTACAACAGTCCAGGCAATGGTTGGAGTCTCAACTCCATACGTACTTCATTTGTAATCTTCAACCCGATCTTGCTAGTACCCTAACCATAGAGCTTGTAATTGATTTGTGTAACATCCGAAAAGGATATGATTCCCTTAATTTCCCTTGGTTTTTCTTTAGAGCTTATAACTTATAACTCGTTGGATTGAAACGTCTGAAATGTCCAGACTTCAAGATCTTCAAGTCTTGCCAGGAATCAAAGGCAAAGCGATCGAGAGCGAATGACCATGGCCAAAGGCTGCTGTGGTAGCTCGCAAGTGTTTAAGTCAGATTCTGAATTTAGTCAACACGTGGTTGGCCCCCACTTGAAGCATCAGTTGATGATTTTTTGCCTGAGTTTTCTTTGTTGTAATCATTTTACATTGTTGTTTTAATGTGTTCTATATATATAACATGTTCGATTTGTGATGTGGTTTCAGTGTGTGGTCCTGTTGACCCAGGGTTTTGTGGTGCTTCTTTCTTTGCCTCATGTTTTAGGGTGACGCCTTTGCTTGCACCTCCAATGGTGGGCTTTGTACAAACTTTCAGCAGGAGCAATCGTGCGACGCTTCTAATTGAGTGGCACTGGGTGCTGTGCAGCTGTGAGGAATGGGGAAAATGAAGCTGAAGCCACAAGCCCTTAGCTGAAGTGAGTTTTCAACGAACTGCCAAGGTTGCCAAACAGGGCTGAAACTCACAACACCGGAACCGTTTGTTCCGCAACAGGTCCGTCCAGCGTTCAAGCTTTGGCCCAGAAGTCATGCTTAGCGTCATAGAATCCGAAAACACCCTGCAACAATTTGATTGTGATAAGTATTGTGATGGAATTTGCGATATTCTGGTCTCTCGTCCTTGACCCTTGATTGTATGCCAGGGAGAATTTGTTGGTAGACTGCAGTGTTCTTACTTCTTGAACAGCTATGATCCCGAGCAATTGGTTGATTTAACATTCATGTTTCAGCACAATAATTAGCCACATCCACTCACAACCACATGTGATTTGGGAGGTTAACTATATGATTACAGCAACAAGTGGGATACAACCGACGTAGGTAAATACCAAGCCATTGAGCTGCCAGCCATTTTACGAATCATCCAAGCTCTCCTACTGAACCCGCCCCTGTTTTCCTTGCATCATTTGCTGATTCGCAACCCTTGGTTTTCCCCTCAGCCATGGCCGACACTGCTGCAACTGGAAGTTTTATCCCTTCGAGCGCGGTGAGTGCTGCTTTGATTAGTGGCATGGCTGGCGGCTGTGCACAGGTGGCATGACACCTCCTCAAAGCCAAAGATGCGGAACTGCATATCACATGTCATAAAATGTCATGAAAAATCATGTCATATGAATTCACATGAACCTAGCACTAGAAAACTTTCGTTTGGAGTTGAATGTTTTTTGGGATTCTTTGATGGTACAGTAGGTTGACTTCAATTTCAACAGGAAGTGGATTATGTTGAAAACGAAGTTTCGCAGTTGGGATCTTCCCGAAAATCTGAAGTCCATGTATCATGTACCCATGTAGCCATGTGTAGCCTTCTTATGCCTTTTTGGTTTCCAAATCTCTTTGTATGCATTGTATATTGCAACTCTTGGTTTCTAACGCTGCACACTGGGCGCTCCTTGTGCTAAAACGACCGGTTTCATCCAAATTTGGTCCCCAGTTTGGTGGCCACCTTTTTTCCCAGTCGCGGGGCAGGTGATGTATATCGTGCCACTGATGTGGCTGAGAACCATCATGGAATATCAATACAAGACGCATGGCCTGTCAGTGGTTTGTGCCACAGTTGGGAGAGTGGAAGTGGATTGGAAAAGGCCCCAAGATTCAGTACAATAAGGATGTTTGATGCCTTTGAGGGCCCAATGTGGAGAGATCAGAGCAGCTTGAGATTAGCTGCCTGCAAAACATTGTGTGATAGTTCAGGTTAAGATGAATCCTTTCGTATGGGATGAAATATTTGTAAAGTGTTCAAGCAAGAATGCATATAATATGTGGTACTGTGTTCCAACCTGCAACGAGGAGTATGGTGTCACTAGATTGCTGTACTCCCCCAAAAAAATGATGTCAATGCATACCATAAGTGAACCATAATGAACCAATATCAATCAATGCTGAAACGTATTCCGGACAAACATTTGCCCCTTCTTGCAATTTAGATAGTTGACGTTAGTTACCCAATTTGCCACCAGTTGTTCACCTGAGTTTCGTTTTTTTTTGCGTTCTTGTGGAGTAGTTTGCGATGGTAATTATTCATAAAAAAACGCACAGGGTTCAGGCCGCGGAAGGCCGCGGAAGCTTCGCGGAAGGATGTCCTTCGCGGAAGGTTGCGGAAGGGGATGTTGGTAAAATACAGCAGATAGAATATGAAATATCCTGATGTAGCTCAGTTTCCATGTTCCGTATTGGAATTTGATTTTGATATTCTACGTTGTGTGGGTTTGGTTTTGCTTCGGTGTTTCGCGGAAGCCGGGCGGAAGCTTCGCGGAAGCATCGCGGAAGGAACACATGCCCAAACAACGGTACTCCCTGCCGATGCCCTCACAAAGTCCAAGCCCAAGACAAACGAACGTAGCTAGCAAAAGAAAAAGGCCAAAAAGAAAGCAAATGAAGGCCCAAAAGGCCAAAATGAAAGGAACTGAAACCGAGCACAACCAGAAACCTTGAAAACGTAGTGGCGCTGTGGTCGCGGAAACAAAAACTAAGAAAACAAAGTCGCGGAAGCTCGCGGAAGGGTTATATGTGAAATGTGTGTCGCGGAAGCATTGCGGAAGCTCTTGCGGAAGCGGTGAATAATTTCCTTTCCACCACAAAGGAAAAAAAAACAAAACTCACCTGTACGTTCGTTCCTTTCGCTGAAGGAATGGTGATAGCATCACGCGTGTCGCCCGCCTTCTTTGGAGGGAGGGCGGCGTGCGACGCTTCTATCGTGGCTTTTTGCATCTCGGACCCACAAAACTGGCATTTGCAAGTGGACAAAATTGTGAAGCATCGGATGGCAACAATGGTAGTGACTTGTATAATTGGTAGATGCTCGTAGCAGACAGCGCCGTCTTGAAGCGAAGTTTTTCTCCGCCAGTCCAAGGCCTGCAGTGCTATTGGCACCCATTGCACGTTTTGGCGACACAGCAACTTGGAATGCCAATCAAAGACACGAAAACACCCCTGAAGTTTAACATGGAACCTGAAAAGCAGCCCCTTGGAAAGGAGATTCCTTTTGGCAACCATCATGTTTCATTCATTCTCAGGTTCCATGTTAAAATTCAGGGGTGGAGCTGAATCCAATTTTATTTAAGATGACATGTGTGCAGGTTCTTCATCAGCCATGTCCATCAAACATCGGGACACTGAAGGTTGATTCTCATGATATTATACTAGGATGCTCCCGTAGATGGTTGATGTGCATACAAGACTGATCAATGTGATGTTCAAAAAAATGTTTCACATTGATATACAATGATATACACATGATATGTAGAATATATATATGTAGAATTTCGTACATTAATATATATATATATATACATGATGTATATATATATATGTTATACGTACGTAAACATATATATATATATATATGTGTAGTATATAAGTAAATATGTAATAACATATTTACACACACGCATTTGATTTAAGGAAATCTGAATTTGATTGCTGCCAATGCTTTTTACCTCCACAAAACCTGGGCTGAGGCAGCCAATGAGTTGGCACTCTCCAGTACCTTGGCCCCCCAAAAATGGGTGAAACGATGAGATGTCGATTGTTGAATCGTAAGGTTTCCCATTATGTTTGAGTGCAGTGGTGCTAGTTTGGAGTCATCTTTTGATGGAGATGAAGCTGTTTGTGGTGGTGTCATGATTTCTTTTTGCAAGTGTTTTTCTGCGTGTGTGAGTTGGATTCTTCATGAAGATTCCATATCAATATCGGAAGTGCTTCGCATGTGGAACCAGTGAATTTTGGGGGACAACCTACTCAAGCGGAAGTTGGATTCTCGGGGACCAACACCAAAGTGAAAGATGCATGTGTCTCTATCATTCACAGTTTTATTTAATGAATTTTTGCTTTGTCAGTCAGGTAACGCGACCTCAAAGGTGTTTTGGCAGTTGATAGTGTCCCCAAATGACCATGTTTCAGGTATTTGAAGGTTGGATGAATGTTGGTGGAAACTGATTGTGATACATTTACTTAGATAAACTCAGCAACAACAAATTCAACAAATAGCAACAGGGAAAAACAACACATATTCCACTGATATCCAACATCCATCATCATCATCATCATCATCATCATCATACATAAAACAATATAAAACATAAAACAAAGCACATAAAGCATAAAGCACATCATGATGTTGATATATTTTATTTATGACATGGGGTAGGGGGTTGTGGGAATCCCCTCAGCTTGAGGTTTATCCTTGGTGCAAATGCCTTTGGCCATGAAGACGCTTTGAGCCTTGGATCTCCTGTGGCCATGAATTCTAACAAAGAAACACAGTCAAACATATACATATTCATGCATATTTTATATGACTATGATTTATATTACAGATATTTTTGTATTTAAACCATACCATTCATATGTCTCACATCCATATATGCATACATTTTTATAGATCTTAACATGACTATACCAGTAATTGACGAGGAATTTATCCTTCTTCGTTGGTCCTATGATCTTCAATGGGTTTTCCACCGAGGCGCCTCGGTCACCGCCGCGGGCTTTCGCGTGGCGATCTTGCCCTTGGATGCATGGAAGGTGGAGCGGCCCCGGGCGGTGGGAAATCATGGGTGATCGTATAGTTGGGGGTTTCCTAAAATGGTGGTACCCGCAAATCATCAATTTTAATAGGGTTGTCCATTATAAACCATCCATTTTGGGGTTTACCCCATATTTTTTGGAAACACCCAGTTGTAGAATGATATTCATGTAAGTCATGTTTTACACATATCTGGGTGGTGGTTTCAAATATTTTTGATGTTCACCCCGAAAATTGGGGAAATGATTCCCAATTTGACTAATATTTTTCAAGTGGGTTGAAACCACCGACTATATATACACTATATGTATATATGTATATATATATATATGTATATATATATATATGTATATATA
>DF242402.1:41149-58605 GCA_000507305.1 Breviolum minutum Mf 1.05b.01 | reverse complement strand
CCCTGCTTCAAACGCTCTTTGCAATTCTTCATTCACTCTTCGATTCAAAAACTCATCAGCTCCCATATAAAGAGATTCATACCTTTCTACTGGACCCAGTGATGCCATAGCAGCCGCAAAAGGATTGGCAATTGGAAGGCTACTTCCTGAACCTGAAAATAAGCTAGGTCTTTCTATCCCAGCACAGGCACTAACCTGTCCACCAAAAGAGGCTCCTCCAGAACCACTTCCCAAAACATTCACTGGAAGACTACGTCCACCAAAAGCTGACTCTCCTGCAACAGCTGCACTCCCTGAGCTGGCTCCACTCACTCCTGGAGCTGCTGAACCTCGATAGAGATTCCCACTGTAGAGATTCTCTGCATCACTACGAATGCCAGTTCCTGGTAGCTGTCCTCCTGGATTGTCCCAAACAGGCCTCCGTGGCCCACTAGGCGATCTGCTGGGGCTTCGACCACGTCTCATTCTTTCAGTTCAGAGAAAAACAAAGTCTCAAAAACAAGTTCCTCACTTCTCAAACGTGAAAAAGGCTTTCTCTCCAAAGGTTCTAGAGCTGAAACAGCTCTGCTACCATGTGAAAACCATGCACGAAAGATGCGGACCTTTTTCACTCGTCGTCTTGAGTCAAAGACGAGGTCGAGTTACCACATCAAGTGGTCCAACGCTAAGTGAAACACTCTCAAGCAAAACACTTCAAGTCTCTTAAAGACTAAACTCAGTCAAAACGACTCGACTCTAACTCAAGTGCGGAGCAGAACTAAAGAGTTTAGACTGACTCTACACGCAGTGGTTGTCTTCTGGTTAAAACAAACAAAACAAAGAAAACACCGAGTAGGCACTCCCTCAATACCATCACGAGAGAGATACACCTAGAGAACCTAAATTTCACAGCATTGGGCTTGCCGGTCGTGGTAAAACATGTATATAGCAAAAAATCGGAGAGGGCATAGGTCATGGCGATAAAATCGGACTCAGAGCCAGGTGTAGCCATAGTAGGGGGTGCAATAAAGGGCGAAATGAAGGTCAGCGGTGAGAGATCCTGCTTCCACCAATTCCCTGGAGGAGGGATATTGTTCGTACGTTGTTTTACGTGCGGTGAGAAGAGCCTCCAAAGCTGTGGCAGGCGTGAGGGAGACAAAGTCCGTGCGACCCTCCACGTTGACTCGCAAAGTTGTTGCCGGAGGAAGATCGAGAAAGATGTCTGGACGAACCAAGCTAGTGGTGGAGGAAAAAGTATGGAGGGCAGCAGGTCGGAGAAAAAAGCAAGGAGGTCATCCACGGCAGAGAAAGTACTGAGAGACACTAAAAATCAGAGGGAAGGGTAAAGGCACATTGTGGCCAAGGTCGTGAAGAGTGGCGCTCAGTCCAGTGGAACAGATAAACATTGATTAGAGCCAACCGAGACGTATAATGTAAATTGGAACCGAGTATCATTGTTAGTAAAGAACCCAACCAAGTGGGAGTGACCTGCCAATGGGTGGGCAGGAGAACCTACAATCAAGGTGAGCAAGAGCGGAGTAGATAAATCGTGTGAGCGCAGCTCAGTCAAAGTAGGGTCAATCCTCGCAGAGAGAAAATCCAGCAGGACGGACAATTTGAAAGGCGAGGGAGAGGGAGCAGGGAGATAAGCAAGGTGATCAACAGGTTCAGGGGCAATTTGCGGCTGATTCATTTTACGGGCATCAGCGAAAGTGCTGTCGAGATCGACGAAGCGGTCAACCAAAGCCTGAAATGGCATGTCTGGCGTGGCAGGAGAGGCATCGGCAGGAGTAGGGAGAGGGTCAGGCGCTTGGAATGCCATGGAAGGGAAAAGCCATGTAAAGATTTTCCAGCCGGAGTACTGTTTTTCCCATCTATTGGTTAGATTCCCGAAGCGGAAGAACAGAGGAGAGAGAGAGCGAAAGGCTTCGACGAACAACTGAAAGAGAGTAGGCCTAGTGACTTTTGGTCGTTCGATACGAGTCCCTGTGGATCGTGAAGGAGGAGGGTGCACAGTAGGACGCAGTGCCTGAATCTTGAAGCCTTCGAGTGGAAGCGTATCCCTTGCAGGCTCTGCTGGGTCTCCCGCATCCACCTCCATAGTGGGGGCAGGTACAGCAGCCTCTGGGAAGACGGAGACCGCAGCTCCAGAATCTAGCGGAGAAGTCATCTTTGTGTCAGTACGTCTAGGTGGTAGAGGCGGAGCAGAGGAAGTAGAAGGGAGGTGAGAGGGAGCGGCAGTTTCTGGTAGTACTGTGGTCGCCACACACAGTGGGAGCAGTGACTTTCTCGAAGGTTTGGAATTGAAGGAGGCGGAATCGGCGGCGTAGCTATAAAAGTCCCTGGCAACCGTGTTTGGCAGCAGGAATGGAAGGAGGAGTTTTAGTCGGAGCAGCAGTGGAGATCGACATAGGAGAGAAGTTACGTTCGCGATTGGAAGGCGCAGGCCTAGGTTTAGAGAAGCAATATGGAGTCCATTGGCTGCAGTCTTTTTTGAGGTTGTAGTCGCTATAGGGTGAAACTTTGCCCTGAGCAACCTAGAGTGCAAGTTCAAGAGCAGTAGTAATACGACGAGTAACGTTGTTAGATACCGCAGGAATTCCTGTTTGGTTGTTGCGATGGACGCGAGAAAGGGTGTAAGAGGATGCTTCTAAAAAGAGTCGATCAAGATGATATCCAAAACAACTTCCACGGCAAAAGCTTCAAAATGTAGCACGATCAAGTGGAATCCAAGTAAAATTACTTCACCTCAAATTACTAGTCAAAACGGTTTGCAAAAACCAGTGATATTCAGACGACCACAAAAGTCGTAAATATCCATCCAGCCAATCAAAAAGGCGAAAATCAACAGCAAAATCAAATTGTGAAATCCAACTAGCCAGTCAAACATGCAACAGCATACAAAGCCACATCGGACCATGATATGACTCCTAGCCATTTATACTTTCACAATCTTGGGAGAACTCAAGTTGGGAACAACTCTCACTTACTAGAGGCCACCCACCGCGTCGACACACTGTGATTCTGATCCTACTGGATCTCTACCTCTCTCTTCTCTCTCCAGCTGCCCCATGGTTGATCCAAAGTACCATGTTCTGATGGATGATGCAAAGAGATCCGCCGCTGCTCTCCGAAGGATATCCTGATACCTCTGCCAAAGATACCCTTCTCTCTTCTTTGAAGAGCGACCGGTCTCCTTCGCTGAGGTCTCTTGATATTCTTCTCTTACTCTCCTTTGTGCGACCTATCCTTCCAAGGCCTTCTTGGGCGGATGCCGTCTGCACAGGAGATTTATTGTGACTTTTAAGAATCCTTGGCTGTGCCAACGACTTCTTCACCCCTTTTTTACCCACTATGCTGTTATGGACTCACTGGCTGGGCCATTGACTCTACGGCATCGGACCTTTACGCTTTGGGGCAACT
Source organism: Breviolum minutum Mf 1.05b.01 (assembly GCA_000507305.1). NCBI lineage: Eukaryota > Dinophyceae > Suessiales > Symbiodiniaceae > Breviolum > Breviolum minutum. The sequence continues at coordinate 55,203 of DF242402.1, read as the reverse complement.
CCTTTGTCTTCACTATGTGGTCTGGCGGTGCTTCACTACATCGAGTTGGAGAACATTTGAGTGGACTCTGAGGTGGGTTTTTGCATGCTCTCTTTTTTTTGCCTGTACGTCTCACGCGGTTTCACCAAGACCTGGGTTGGTTAAGTTGCTTGCGCTCTCCAACTTTCCGGCATATGTACATTGTGACCCGTGTTTCACAGGACATTACGGCCAGCGTTGTTTACTTTTTTGTGATACTTAATGTCATCGGTGCTTCCTTCTCCTTGATCGAATGCGCCTCTTGTCACCGGTATCTCGAACCCAACGGCTTCTCTGCGCCGATCCTCCTTTTTCGTGCACCATTGATGACGCGACTCCGGAATGGACCTTCTCTGACGCACTCTTCCGCGGAGGATTTTGTTTGATTAATTCGTTTCATTGTTCTGGCCAATGATCGTGAATGTTTTTGTTGTTCTCACGAACGTGGAATTGTCCTTTTCGCGTTGTTGTAGCTGACTGAAGGGCGAACCGCCCGGGACACGTACCCTAGCAGCTGGCAGCCAAAAAAATGCATGCTTCTCTTGCCTAGGGAATGAGAAGGTGCTACTATGGAGTGCACTTTATCTGGGTGTACGGAACTATTTATCGGATGAGAAGGTCTGAGAGCCGGGGTTTTATTCACTCACTGAGAGCCGGGATTGTCTCACCGTTTCACCTTTTCCGGGATTACCAGTGTTTGTTTGTGGTGTGTTGGTTTGTTTGCTTTTTGGAGGGGGGCGGTTTGTGTTGTTTGTGTTGTTTTTTTTTGTTGCCTGGTTTTCCCTTTATCATCCAGTGAGATATCCATGACTGTCACAATCGTCACGATGAGCGCAGCAATGGAGCAAAAAAAACAGTACCGGGTGCATCAATTCGGGTAGCTGAGCCATGAGTGCTCACCCTGAAAGATGGCGCCGACTTCGGGCGAAGACCAACGTCACGAGAGTGCGAGACCGTAGAGAGTTGGCAGCGGAAAAAAAAAGGTTAATTTGGTGAAGGTTTTTGCAATTAACTTGAAAAAGTCAGGAAAGTCCGTCTTTTCACTTACTTCGCTGACTGAAAGGCTTCGCCCGCGACCTACGTGGCACGCAAGCAGCATGTTTAGTTTTGGTCTGTTTTGAAGCTTCTGTGTTTTTTGTTTGATTTATTGCTCTAATTCGTCAACAGGAGAGAGCTACGACCGACATTGTCTGAGCATGTTCCAACTTCAGGAACGTCGTTTCGCGTAGAGTGATTCCGGAGGATAATCTTCTTTATTTAACGTGCTGTTTGTTGGTTCACCTAAAAAGCTCAATAGTGCTCTTTTTCTGCCTTCTGGGTCGCTTGTTACAGGTGTACACCCAATGACCCTCAGTCCGTTTGTCCTGTACACTCTTGACTCCGGAATAGTCTTTCTGTCTTTAACGCTCGACCGCGGATATTAATTCGTTGTGTCTAATTCATTGATTCGTTGTTTGTTTGATTCATCTGAATGTTTTGGCAGTTAGTTTGTTGTGTTTGTACACCTAGTTTTCGTTTTGCACATGGACGGCCAGCCATCCCAGAAATCTTGCCCAGCCATAGCGGACAAAAAAAAAGTTAGCCTGTCATGTTCGATACTGCCGAAAGTTTTACTTTGACTGAAGGGCGAACCACGGACCTTCGCGGCAGCCAAGCAGCACCAAGCAAAAAAAAATCAAAGAAGGCACTTCATTCACTCCTCATGTGTAAATTTATCTCCTTCAGCTCCGAAACAGACCTTTCAAAATGCAACTAGCCAACATTGACATTGACAAGGTAAAGGGACACCACCACATCACTGACAGAATACTTCCACAGTTCCTCTTCCTCTTCCTCTTCTTGTTCTTGTTCTTGTTCTTGTTCTTGTTCTTGTTCTTGTTCTTGTTCTTGTTCTTGTTCTTGTTCTTGTTCTTGTTCTTGTTCTTGTTCTTGTTCTTGTTCTTGTTCTTGTTCTTCTTCTTGTTCTTTTTCTTTTTCTTCTTGTTCTTCTTCTTCTTGTTCTTCTTCTTTTTCTTCTTGTTCTTCTTCTTCTTGTTCTTCTTCTTTTTGTTCTTCTTCTTCTTCTTGTTCTTGTTCTTGTTCTTGTCCTTGTNTTCTTGTTCTTTTTCTTTTTCTTCTTGTTCTTCTTCTTCTTGTTCTTCTTCTTTTTCTTCTTGTTCTTCTTCTTCTTGTTCTTCTTCTTTTTGTTCTTCTTCTTCTTCTTGTTCTTGTTCTTGTTCTTGTCCTTGTCCTTGTTCTTGTTCTTGTTCTTGTTCCTGTTCTTGTTCTTGTTCTTGTTCCTGTTCTTGTTCTTGGTTTTTGTTGTTGTTCTCGTTCTTTTTGTTTGATTTTGTTGTTGTTCTGATTCTTGTTGTTTAATTTTGTTGTTGTGCTGATTCTTGTTGTTTGATTTTGTTGTTGTGCTGGTTCTTGTTCTTGTTCTTGTTGTTTTTTGTTCTTGTTCTGGTTCTTGTTTTTTTTTCTTGTGGTTGTTCTGGTTCTGGTTCTTCTCTTCTCGTGTTTGTTCTTGTCTTCGAGTTTGTCGTTGTGTTCTGGCTGTTGGCCAGGTATGGTATAAAAGTCAATCGGGTTTGGGGAGAGCATCAGAAAACTTATTCGTGTCACCCGCAAAAGCGATGTGGTGCTACTTGCAAGTTTTCCGTCCCAAAAAGTTATTTGCAAAACACGTTGCATGGTTTGTTTTCCTTCCCACAGAGGTTTCTGTGTCAGCTTGAGCATCAACCTCAGTTTGCACCAACCAGCACCGTATTTTTTTTTGGTGCGTGCTGAAACGTGCATCTTGGCACGATAGACAATATTTCACAATTGTGATTGTTATATTTCTTGGTTTTGGGAAGCATCTCGGATTCCCTTGTTTCAAAAACGTGTTTTCCTTGCAAACAAACAAGTGGTCGCCGGGTCATGGGGTAACATGTGGCAGTTTTTGATTGCTTGGTAGAAACCTTTTTTGAAGGTTGACTTGACTAAGGAGATTTCATTTTCCCAATTTCTTTGAGCTGTGGCCGTTTTTTGGTTTGAAGCTGGGTTTGATTTTCTTTCAGCTGCTGCTTTACCTCCCATCCGAACTTTGAGACCATGGCAATGGAGGTGAGGCGATTTTTAGCACGCCATGCAGTCCAAACCCTTTCACACAACTCGTGAGTTGTGTCCCTCCATGCAAAAAAAATGGAATTTGTCCTGTAGAACCAAACTCACCAACGAGCAATCCTCGCAGGTGGCTTTCTTGGCCCCTGTCATGACCTCAGTGTCTTGAGTTTTGGCATTGACCTTTATAAAGAGACAACTGTTGATCCAGAGAAAATGCATTGACAAATTGGAAGGGTTTGGAGTCAGGAACCTAAACTTTGCTTCATATTCCTGCAACAGATTGGTCTTGGGTCTAAGTCACCGGCTGTAAGCTGGTCATGATGCTGGAACCAAGGTCGGACAGTCTGCTCAGTCTGCTCTTGCCACTCAGCATATTGGCACTGCCCCAGGCGTGGTTCCTAGCATGTTTTCTGGGCAAAAATTATCTTCTTGGAGCGCAAGAGAGTTGTTGAGTTCTCTGATCTGGTACCCTTTTCCCATTTTCCTCCCCTACAAGATGCAAGGATCGCAGCCCAGCAGTGGCTTTGGCATGAAAGTTGCAGCTGGTGTTTGCAGCGCTGCAGCAGCTGTTGGATTGGCCTCCAACCGTAAGCGGGCTAAAACTGCTGCACGATACACCACTCAGACCATCCTCCCATCCTTGGCCTGGATCAAGACCGGAGTGAAGGCCTCTGAGCTGCAGCCACAGCAGCTGAAGGCTTTGACCTTGGCTGGTAACGATGTTCTCATTGGCAAGACTGAAGCTGGCTCGCTCTTTTGCGTTGGCAACTTGTGCCCTCACATTGGCACACCCATGAGCGAGGGTGCTGACGTGATTGGTGATGTGATTGTGTGCCCTTTGCACGGCTCTTCCTTCAAGGTGACCAACGGTGAGCTCATTGACTGGTGCGTCTCCCCACCCATCATTGGCCCTTTGACCGGTCTCATTGTTGAGAAGAAGAACCTCTTGGTCTTTGAGGTCCGACAGGGAGGCTTCTTGGGTTCTGGAGACGTCGAGGTGCTTGTGGACGTCAACGCCAAGAAGGCCTATGAGGCTAACTACTGGAAGGGCTTGCTGGATGCCCAGGGCAAGGACGACGGCACCTACTACTGAATGGTGTACAATTCTTAAGCATAGGGCAGTGGCAACAAAGGGGCCATGTGCTCATGCGGACCTTTCTTGTGAATCGACTTTTTTCCCAGATTTTTGAAACCGCTTTGTAGCGACTTGAGCCTGGCTTGCCAACACCTATGGATCTATCAACACCTATGTCTTTTTAGTGGTTCTCATTTTTAGTGACTAAGTGTGACTTGGGTATTGGCATATTGGCACGTCTGCTGCCTGTGACTGCCAGCAATTATATAGCAAAAAAGATCCTGTGACTGGCTTGAGGGAAGCTTCCACTGTATTGCACCTGAAGAGTGAAACAAACACCTCCAAGGTAGATACTTGATTGAGAAGCAAAACTGTGATTTACAGGGGTAGAAGCGGTTCCACTGTATGAAACAGCAAACATGGGATTTTTCAGTGGTAGGCGTGGTTGCTTTGCATGAAACTGCTAAATTATGAATGTTCATGGTGTTCCCCTCCCTTCCGTCTAGAGAGATGGGCAGAGATCACAAAATGTGTCTTTTGAAGGGATTGTGAGTCAAAGGCGCTAAGACCGGTTGGAATGTAGTCTTTGTGACATCGTTTCAGGAAGGGATTGGATTTGGCCCAGGTGCTCACAGGAATGATCTCCACGTCCTTCGCTGTTTTTGTTCCAAAGCGCTCAGCCGTCCACGGTCTGTCCGACCGAGTCAACCCAGGGTTGCGTCACAGAATGGAGGCGCACTGCCACTATCATTTGAGGGTCAAGCAGGGGAGGTTGGAATTGGAACTGGTAGCATTCTGATGATCGTTCGCTACTAGCTTAATGACTTGCATGTTTTTTTTGAATGAAGATACTGTAGCTGTTGTAGCAAAAAAATTGCTTCAAGCATCTTCAAGCCATCTATACAGACTGGGACCTGCACTCTATTTGCCTCTGAAGTGATTCTGCTCGCCTAAAGCACTTGGTGATACATCCTTTGAAACAGCTTTGCATGTGCTCCCAGCGGTGTTGCAGGTTGCATTCCTTGCTCCTGTCGCCACCAATGTGCAGCTCTCAGATTCATCGATGCCTAGCCTTCAACATCCAACTATTGGGTACTTACTGGCTATCTAATCGCTCCTATCGTTTCGCAAACCTGACGAGATGTTGAGGGTTCAAATGAGGCAGCATTCCTGGTAGACCTTAGCAAACCAGGCTGAGTTTTTTTCGCATGTATTTCACAAAAATTTGAACTTTTTGACTTTTAGTATGTCAATTACATCCACCCTTGACTTTGGTACCTAAGATTTCCCCAAGTTTTTCAAAATCACCAGTCACCTCGAGTCGTGCGCGGATGTTGGTGTCTGGATGTAAGGTCGCTGGCTCCATGGCGCCTGTTTCTGTGTCAGGCTGGTGAAAGACAACTTTTTTTGTGCCTGGGTGGCGATTGATTTGAACAAATGGCCAGGATCGCAGCCCAGCAGTGGCTTTGGCATGAAAGTTGCAGCTGGTGTTTGCAGCGCTGCAGCAGCTGTTGGATTGGCCTCCAACCGTAAGCGGGCTAAAACTGCTGCACGATACACCACTCAGACCATCCTCCCATCCTTGGCCTGGATCAAGACTGGAGTGAAGGCCTCTGAGCTGCAGCCACAGCAGCTGAAGGCTTTGACCTTGGCTGGTAACGATGTTCTCATTGGCAAGACTGAAGCTGGCTCGCTCTTTTGCGTTGGCAACTTGTGCCCTCACATTGGCACACCTATGAGCGAGGGTGCTGACGTGATTGGTGATGTGATTGTGTGCCCTTTGCACGGCTCTTCCTTCAAGGTGACCAACGGTGAGCTCATTGACTGGTGCGTCTCCCCACCCATCATTGGCCCTTTGACCGGTCTCATTGTTGAGAAGAAGAACCTCTTGGTCTTTGAGGTCCGACAGGGAGGCTTCTTGGGTTCTGGAGACGTCGAGGTGCTTGTGGACGTCAACGCCAAGAAGGCCTATGAGGCTAACTACTGGAAGGGCTTGCTGGATGCCCAGGGCAAGGACGACGGCACCTACTACTGAATGGTGTACAATTCTTAAGCATAGGGCAGTGGCAACAAAGGGGCCATGTGCTCATGCGGACCTTTCTTGTGAATCGACTTTTTTCCCAGATTTTTGAAACCGCTTTGTAGCGACTTGAGCCTGGCTTGCCAACACCTATGGATCTATCAACACCTATGTCTTTTTAGTGGTTCTCATTTTTAGTGACTAAGTGTGACTTGGGTATTGGCATATTGGCACGTCTGCTGCCTGTCACTGCCAGCAATTACAGTAGCAAAAAGGATCCTGGAACCGTGAATTCCACCTGAAGAGGGAAACAAACACCTCCAAGTCACAAGAGAAGCAACCATGTGATTCATCAGTGGTAGGCGTCGTTCCTTTGCATGAAACTGCTACATTGTGAATGTTCATGGTGTTCCCCTCCCTTCCGTCTAGAGAGATGGGCAGAGATCACAAAATGTGCATCGTTTCAGGAAGGGATTGGATTTGGCCCAGGTGCTCACAGGAATGATCTCCACGTCCTTCGCTGTTTTTGTTCCAAAGCGCTCAGCCGTCCACGGTCTGTCCGCCCGAGTCAACCCAGGGTTGCGTCACAGAATGGAGGCGCACTGCCACTATCATTTGAGGTTCAAGCAGGGGAGGTTGGAATTGGAACTGGTAGCATTCTGATGATCGTTCGCTACTAGCTTAATGACTTGCATGGGCTTTCTGCAGGTTGCTTCAAGTCAGTCTACCTGTCCAGAGAATGGGCCTTGCATTGTATTTTTCTTTTGTAGTGAGATGCTGCAGGTTGCATTCCTTACTCCTGTCGCCACCAATGTGCAGCTCTCAGACTCATAAAGATTGATGTTTGCTGGTGTGAAACTGCATGAAAGTGGTACCCATACCTGTCGTGTTGGTGTCTAAGATAGCTCTTTAAAGCAGTTATATACATTTTGGGATGGCCATCAAGCATTTTGGTTGACTTTTAGTATGCCAACAGTACCTTACGTACCTTACTGGATGTAAGGTCGCTGGCTCCATCGCGCCTGTTTCTGTGTCAGGCTGGTGAAAAACAACCTTTTTTTTGTGCCCAGGTGGTGATGAGTCGGGGATGAACATCAGCCCCTGGATGTGAAAGGCCAAACTCCCACCGTGGGTTCCACTGGAAGCTTCAGCTGCATAGCAGCTGGTGCTGTGGCAGCCTTAGGCCTGGCAGGTCGCAAACGTGTGGCACGAGCAGCACAGGACTGCAGCTTTTGGGAAAGTTTCGGGTGTGAACCAAGTTGAGTCACATTGAAGGTAGTTTTTTAATATATGCTGGTAGATTTTTATATCATTTATACCGTATACCAAATAATTCAAATCAACTTCATTGGGAAAACATGTTTTTTTTAAACATCAATGTGTGCAGACAATGATAAAATGCGAGAATCATTATAGTATTATAGAATGTATATACTATATTTTTACTAGCTGTCTGTGAAATAGCTGATTATGACTTTCTTACAAGCTTTGGTGCCAAGATATTGAGCTTTCCAATCAAGTTGGCCATTCTTCCAATGACACCGGTGGACGCCTGATTGAAAACTGCCCCGTGAGAAAAGTGTGTAAGCGATGGAGTAAAGGAATGAATCACAATGATAGTAATTGTTACCATTATCGTCACTATAATGACTGATTCTATTCTATGGTCATTGTCATCATTAGTCTATGAGTCTCTGTGTTCTTTGCTTCTGTTGCTAGCATTGGCGGCTGCAGCAGCAGTGGTGGTGGTGGTGGTGGTGGTGGTGGTGGTGGTGGTGGTGGTGGTGGTGGTGGCGGCTGTTCTTCTAGTCACGTTGCGGCTGCAGTTGGTACACTGCACGAGGTTTTATCGTCCAAATCGTGAGCATTATAAGAAGTCCGCACTTCTCATGCCCATACACACCAACACAGAAGAGGAGATGGCGAAGTTGCCAAAGCACATGCAGCCTCGAGTTTCCCTTACGTGTCGATCTCATTTTTTTTTNGCACACCCATGAGCGAGGGTGCTGACGTGATTGGTGATGTGATTGTGTGCCCTTTGCACGGCTCTTCCTTCAAGGTGACCAACGGTGAGCTCATTGACTGGTGCGTCTCCCCACCCATCATTGGCCCTTTGACCGGTCTCATTGTTGAGAAGAAGAACCTCTTGGTCTTTGAGGTCCGACAGGGAGGCTTCTTGGGTTCTGGAGACGTCGAGGTGCTTGTGGACGTCAACGCCAAGAAGGCCTATGAGGCTAACTACTGGAAGGGCTTGCTGGATGCCCAGGGCAAGGACGACGGCACCTACTACTAAGCAGCTTGGTAAAGCGCTATTGACTTTTTGTTCGCTCAGAAGTCTTTCTTATTGAGTGCTATGGCCCTGTGCCAAAAAATGTGCCGGAGCTGTGATGGGATGATGGTGGTGGTCCCAAAGCTAGGGTGTTTGAGGAGTCTCAAAAACAAATGCAACCCACAATGGACTGAGTCCTATGATCCATGAGTTCAGTCTGTGTTCTCATACTTTCAAAATTTGCAAGTTTAAACTTTCAGGTGACCTTTACCAAGTGATATCTATGTAATTTCATTCGTTGGGACTTTTGGCTCAGAACTAGTGACGGCCGTGCTCCAGTGGAACAAAGGGAAGAGTTCCATTCTCAAGATGGAGGTTGCCGCCTTCGTTGCACCTGTCACCGCTGGGGTTTGACACTTAATGGGAGGTTTCCAGGGGATTGTGACCCGATTGTGTTAGAAAGTGTGACCCATTAGTGTTGGAGGAAGAGTTTATAGGGATACAATTCTAACATGATTACAAAATTTGTGAAGAAACCTAGAAGTGACAGTTCACACGCTCTTCAGCATGAGTTAGTTGCCTCAATCGGCGATGTTCAGTTTGAAGGTAAAGGGCAATGAATCCACAAAATGTCCAGCACTTTGGGAAACTTGCACTCCAAAAGTAGGAAAACAGGCAAAACAAGCGAACATCTATGTAAGAATTATATTCTATACTTGCATATTAGCAGAGTTTTCATGAACCTTAATGAACTATACACGTCGACACATCATGAATGAAATTGTGTATCAATCCAATCTCCTTCCAATTTGTGAGGTCAGTAGCTCTGGCCCAGCATTGAGCCATGCGCCAAGTGCCACAGGTGTCTCGCAACATTTATCTTTGGTGAAAATGAACCATCTCACCTATGAGTGGTGCTAGGTGTGTTCGATGATTACTTTGAAGTTGTTGAAGTGCATGTGTGAAGTGTGAAAATATGGCAAGGAGCACCATCCAACTTCGGTGTGAAGGCTGGTTGAAAGAACTGGTGCAGCAGATGATACGAGCAAAGAAACACCTCTTTTTGTTTTGATTTGGGCTCTGTTTGGAGCCACCTGATTGTGTGTAACTTCGAGTTTCGAGAGCCAGGACATGGCAAAGTCTGGCAAGGGGTTCCTTATTTATCCAGCTCTCTGCAAATGCAGTTTCTTTTACACAAAATAAAGTTCTATTTAAATGATCAATTGTATCAAATGATTTGTTTATGCACATCCATCCATAAGCTTCAATTCGTCCGTGGTGCCACAGGCCACTGTTGCCGTGGGCGCCTTAGCAGCTTTGGCTGCCTCTGGTGTGAAGCGCACCACCCGACGTGCACAGGCCGGGTGAAGTTTCGAAAGGATCACTTGGAAATGTGATATAGTCATATGAGTCATATGTATACTGTACATACATGTTCTTAGATGGTGGAATCCCATGGTGAAACCGTGAATCTATGATTTGCTTCTTGGATATGAAAGACTTCTAGCAATTTGTGAGATTTTTTGAGATAGGAGCAATGGTTCAGATGCGTGAAAAGTGTGTCAGGAAATGGCAAAGTTGCCAAAGCACATGCAGCCTCGAGTTTCCCTTACGTCTCGATCTCAATTTTTTTCGGGTTTTGAATATGAGATGCCTGTGCTTTTCAAATGAATACCTGCAACATGAAAGTCTCGCTTTCTCAAAGACTGGGATGTGGATGAATGTTTGAACTAAGGGACTATCCTCCTTACAAGCCCGGCCCATCTGGCGTGCCACTGGACCCAGAGCTGGTTGGCGATTGGGGCATTCCTTTGCCAGGAAGCTACAAGGCAATGCTGACAATGGTAGGACCTGATGTGGAGACTGGCAGCGAGATGGGCAAACCTTGGGATCCCCTTGGCCTCAGCAAGCTCTATGATCGCAACTTTGACTTCAACAACAACATGACCTACCCACATGTGCAGTGGTTGCGAGAAGCGGAGCTGAAGCATGGCCGCTGCGCGATGCTAGCAGTTGTTGGCATCTTTGCACAGGGTGCTTTCCACATTGATGGATACCCAGAGGCACCTTGGTATGAGGCCCTGCAGAAGTGCTACGACAATCCTCAGGGCATTGTGGGCTTTGGCATNAAAGTGATTGGCGGGATTCCAGACTGCTGTGAACTCGACGGTCTTGTGGCTGTGTCAAACTTGTGCTGATTTTCCAGGTTGACTTGCATTGCTGTGTTGTTAGATCCCGAGTTTTTGCGGCATTTGTTTGATCAGACGCTGGGCCCTCGGTACGTGTCAAAAAGTGCAGAGATTTCATGCAGCTGGTTTAGCAGCAGCCTTTTCACACATAGTAAGGAATATTAGTTTACACAGACATCATATAATGTAAGTTATCTACTTCAGTTCAGTTTTTTCACACTGGCTTTGAATTTCCAGACAGGCTGCGATCGCCCTGGGCGCTTTGGCAGCCTGCGGCATGGCCAGCAAACGCACGGCCCGAAAAGCGCAGGCTCTGCGCCCTGTGGAGTTGCGGTATTTTGTTGGTTCCACCAGTATCATCTAGACATCTGCAGACCGCAGACCTATGAAATGAACAAGTGCAACTTTTTGGAAGGATTAAAAAGTCTGTGCACCACTTTGAATCCTGTAGATGGTTTCAAAGTGGTGACAAAGATACCAAAGTTATCTAGAGCACTCTGTAGAAATTGGTTAAAGCTAGGTTTTGAGTCGGCAAGAAGGTTGTGTAGATTGGCTTCCGGACCCGCTCCTTCTCGTAGGAAATGGCCAAGTTGCCGAAGCATATGCAGCCTCGAGTGTCCCTTACGTGTGGAGCTTACTTTGGGTCTGTACCACTCTGGACTTTCGTTGTTTGAAATTAGTTGCTTTTGCTGCAAAGACTGTGATGTGGATGAATGTTTGAACTAAGGGACTATCCTCCTTACAAGCCCGGCCCATCTGGCGTGCCACTGGACCCAGAGCTGGTTGGCGATTGGGGCATTCCTTTGCCAGGAAGCTACAAGGCAATGCTGACAATGGTAGGACCTGATGTGGAGACTGGCAGCGAGATGGGCAAACCTTGGGATCCCCTTGGCCTCAGCAAGCTCTATGATCGCAACTTTGACTTCAACAACAACATGACCTACCCACATGTGCAGTGGTTGCGAGAAGCGGAGCTGAAGCATGGCCGCTGCGCGATGCTAGCAGTTGTTGGCATCTTTGCACAGGGTGCTTTCCACATTGATGGATACCCAGAGGCACCTTGGTATGAGGCCCTGCAGAAGTGCTACGACAATCCTCAGGGCATTGTGGGCTTTGGCATTGCTCAGATCTCTGCCTTTGCCATGGTTGTCGAGGGGAAATTCTTCCCCAACGACGCCTGGATTGGCCAGATGGACCGTGAGCCAGGTGACCTTGGCTTCGATCCTTTGAAGCTTGCCAAGGATTCTGAGAGCATGAAGAGTGCCTTGGCATTTGCATTGGTTTTGTATGCAGTTGAACTGCAGTTGTGGTGTTTGTATTGTCTTGTTGGTTTTTGAGTAGGGCTTGAAAGACTTTAAGAAGAGTTGAAGCAGCAATTAGTGATGTTCGCAGCGCTCAAATTCTCAAATCACCTAGAAATGCTTGCGACTCTTGAGGCATGCAACTCAAGGAGATCAAGAACGGCCGTCTGGCCATGATGGCCTTCATGTCCTGCGTGGTGGGTCACTACTTGCCTGGCAGCGTGCCGGGAGTCTCCGCTTTGCCGCGTGAGTCTGCCGCAGCACAGGCCCCTGCTTTCTGCGGAGCCACCCCTGCCAGCTCCTCTGAGTCTGGAGTTTCCAAGACTGCTGCACGATACACCACTCAGACCATCCTCCCATCCTTGGCCTGGATCAAGACTGGAGTGAAGGCCTCTGAGCTGCAGCCACAGCAGCTGAAGGCTTTGACCTTGGCTGGTAACGATGTTCTCATTGGCAAGACTGAAGCTGGCTCGCTCTTTTGCGTTGGCAACTTGTGCCCTCACATTGGCACACCTATGAGCGAGGGTGCTGACGTGATTGGTGATGTGATTGTGTGCCCTTTGCACGGCTCTTCCTTCAAGGTGACCAACGGTGAGCTCATTGACTGGTGCGTCTCCCCACCCATCATTGGCCCTTTGACCGGTCTCATTGTTGAGAAGAAGAACCTCTTGGTCTTTGAGGTCCGACAGGGAGGCTTCTTGGGTTCTGGAGACGTCGAGGTGCTTGTGGACGTCAACGCCAAGAAGGCCTATGAGGCTAACTACTGGAAAGGCTTGCTGGATGCCCAGGGCAAGGACGACGGCACCTACTACTAGGCATTCCTCTAGATAAGGAAGCAGTGCCGTTCTAGTTAGGCACGTAGCCTTTTTATGCTGCCAGATGACTTGCTTGTGCTTCAACAATTCCCTATTAATCTATGAATCGACATTTATCAACCGTTGTTTCAAAGGTATTTCAGGTTTTTTTATTGGCATTTGTTTAGAGCTACAAGCTTCATCTAGACAGTCTGAGTTGTGCCTGCGGAAAGTCTCCAAAAAGATGTCATCTTGACAGCAATGGTCTGATTCAATGAATTGCAACAAACTTGTGATTCCCACGAATTGATGAATCTGTTGCTCCTTTGAAAAAAGGTCCCTGAAACAAAACATGCCATGCTGACAGGACATCTTGAACTATGACAAATTGTGATAAGGTAACAACTTGCATGCAATAATGCGGCATCTACAAGATAGATAGACCAAAAATTGTAACTGCCATGTTGAGGACGAAAAGGTCATTATTAAGGCATCTCCAGACTTGCTCAGCAATTATTTAACAAAAGTGAACGAATCTACTCGCGCGTGCCAGCCTCCATGTTTCAACTCGATGCGGTACCTGGCGTGGGCATGGCTGACCCTAACCCTGACTGTGGCAGAGGATGGGCTGAGTCAAGAGCTTCAATATCTCTGGGACATGGTGGTAGTGCAGCAGATGTCTCGGAATGTCCCACAGGCCAGACTGATCTGATAGACATTGATGGGGCGGGATCCTTGACTTCCAGTTTCGTCTCAAAAGGTTCGTTTTGGATGGGAAGAATTTCACCTTGTTACAAGGGTCCCATGTTTGTAGGGCCTCGCAAATTCTCTCAACATCTTCCAAGTGTGATTGATGTGTCATCGTTGCTGGTTCCTTGCTGATTAGCAGGTTGGGTTCCTACCCCAAGAACCTTCGAACCCGCTGCGACATCACATGACCTCACCCGAAAAGGTGGTTTAGAAAATTCGGTGGGTGAAATGAATCCTTAAACTTGAGGATTGGACATCCAACACTTCCAAGATTCACATTTTTAGAAAACTGATTCTCAGAACCATTGGTTCCTGGTTTTTCATGGCAGCCAACGCAGGGCGACTCGCCTCCAATCCGACGAGTCTGTCAGTTTGGAGTGAGCGAAGGCACAGCCGAACTGGCGCAATGGATGCTAACCTTTCCGGATCCTCCTGTGGAGGCGTGGCTTTTGTCAATCTGGGAAGAAGAAGAAGAAGAAGATGATGATGATGATGATGATGATGATGATGATGATGATGATGATGGCGATGGCGATGGTGAGTGGTGGTGA
>DF242402.1:2032-40969 GCA_000507305.1 Breviolum minutum Mf 1.05b.01 | reverse complement strand
TGATGTGATGATGATGATGATGATGATGATGATGATGATGATGATGATGATGATGATGATGATGATGATGATGATAATGCTGCTTCTAAGTTCTAGGATATGTTGCTGAGTTCGTTGAGCTCATGAAATCTAAGAGTTTTTTTTGTACAGCGAAGAGATTTGCTGTTTCCGCTTCTTTTCTCGCACCTCTCATGCTCCGAAGGAAATAGAGCTGCTGGACCTGGGAGAAGTTGGGCTAGACGATTCCATGTCACTTTGGTTGATCTCAAACGGGCTCCAATGGGTTTGAATCGTCGTTGCATCGTTGATCCAACGGGATTTTGCGATCTGCAACTGGGATAGGGATGGTAGTAGTCAATGTTGAGCACCTGAGTTGGATACCAGGATTTGGTACCAGTCTTTGAATGCATCTGCATGGAGTGGGTTTCGAACATCTTGGATTTAGCTTCTGCCCTTGGTTTTACGATGCGCCGTTTTTCGCCAGTGCCATGTTTGTTTTTGAAAAAACTTTAGATTATTCATTGGCTGCGCCGTTTTGGTTCGAGACACCATCTAGGTGTTAAATCAAATCCTGCCAGTTCTCACTGACAGAATCATGGTGGTGCGTTTTGAGTTTGAACAAAGGGGTGGACGCATCAAGTTGGTCCAAGAGGACTCAATCTTGCATTGTTCGGAAGAAGATGCTTGGATGAATTTGGAGTCAATCACAATTGTTTAACAGGAGATCATAGTAGATCCACTACAAAAATGGGTGAAGTAAATATCTTGGTTACTGGATGTTGTGGAATTTGGAGAGGTTTATTTCCGGTAAGTCTTTTTTCCAGTGCATGCGGAAATCAGGAGATTCGGGTTGCAGAGCAAATCAAAGAAAGGAAGTTGAGAGAGGAGACGGAGCAAAAGCGCAAACGTGAAGCTCGTGCCAGAAAAGAGTGACTCGAACGCAACCCATGTTTTTTTCCCTCTAGCGATGGCTATTAGTGCTTCTTAGTCTTTATAAGTGAGGTGCTTGGTGCCACGGTGCTGCCTGTGTTAAGGTGTCAAGTGAAAATGAAGTTCGGTTTTGGTATGCTGTAGATGTTGATTGAAATTGAAATTAAACATGCAGTCTGGTTTCTATGCTGGTGTAATTTTTGTGTTTGTGTTTGTAAAGTGGGGAACCTTCTCATTTGGTTGGTTTGAGTAGAAGCTAATCGACTTCTGAAGATTTTTAAATTTCGATGGTGATGGATTCGAATCAGGTATATGTAATTATAATGTTTAATTCCAATTCCAGAAGAAGCTTTTCCTTTCTGGGAAGATCAGCATTTTTTTTCACCCATCATGATGCAATCAAATTTCTTGGGGTTTTGACCAGCGCTGGTGAAATTGTGTAGTTCTCCTGAGGTGCTCTCTAGGGAAGGCAGCAGGAGTTTAAATTTTGTCCCATGTTGCACAGTTTCAACTTCTTGTGCTAAAAGTGCATTTTTTTGTGACGTGAAGAAATTTGCCCGAAAAATTGCACTAAGGTGGATGAAAATCCAAGAATATCTGATTTGTCACGACTTTGATCCAGAAGATTTGAATGCTCCCAAAGTGTCATGGTGGGGATTTAAACGATCCTATCCTTTACACACGGCAGCTATGGAGCGCGCCTTTGGTGGAGAATTGTGGTGTGTTTTTTTGTCTAGCCAAGACTGCGAAACAAATTGATTGAACTTCCATGCGTTGATGAAAGGCGACCCTGCTGTGTGAAATCCCATGAGGTAATTGGCGCATTATGGACCTCTTAATGAAATTTGGTGCCAATCCTCAACAGATGCTTGGCCGACAAGGTGTGCAGTGTGCAGGCCTTTTATGAGTTTTGGGTCACAAGATGGTTGCTGCGATGTTTTTGAACGCAGATTCCTAACGTGACATGACATCCATAGAGCATTTGAAGTGAGGAAAGATAGCCGTGGCAAGCGTCCATTGGACTACATCAAGATTGCTGAAGCGGAACCCCTTGCGCAACGCCGAGTGAGAACAGCAGAACTGTGAGCACAGCAGAACTTGGCATAGTGAACTGAGCGTCTGAGCCTCTGAGCATTTGATAAATCATCAGAGCTGCATGCTTCTACCTCCTTTGCTACTCCAGGATTCCAAGATGAGAATTTCTCACAGTACTTAGCTGATGTACTCCTATTCCGGGTGTGGCTTTGGGGGCGGGTGCAGTCCTGGAAAGTTTTGGGGAATATTCAGTGAAGATTCTGGTATCACTGGTATTTTCAATGATTTTCACGTATCATCTCAGGATTTTCACCTGCAATCTCCTTACCATCTGATCATCTGATCTTGTTGCTTCAATCTTCGCGTCTTTCAAGTTTCAGCCGTAAGGTTCGGTATCTGAGAATCATGTATGTCAGTAGGCAACTTTGATGCGAGACTACCAGGGGGGGCTTTTTTTTGGGCCTCTGATGTTCATTCTGATTCTCAAGATGAGACCTTGTAGTACCTTGTATATTTCAAAAAATGCTTCCTGGATCTTCCTGGGGCTTCAGTTACTTCAGTGTTTCAGCACTGTCGCAGCAAAGGAGGGAAGTGTCCACGAATGATCAGTGATTCCAAGTTGATCCGAGATTTTTTGTAGCAAGGCAGCTGCAGCTGCCGAGCCGTCATGGCCAGTGTGGATAGCCTGTAATCCATGTGTGTGGAACGACGTGCCACAGACACCATCCACTTCTTTGTTCCGAACTCCATCCACATGGATTGATCAAGGGGAGATATGATATATGGCTTCCCTATGTTCTTTTACGTGCGTGCAATAAGTGCTGCAATCGCGTCCAATTCATTCGTGCTTCATCTTTCACTTCAGTGCCACAAGTGCCACGTGGAAGGACAGCACAGACTCGGCATCACAAACCGATGTTACAGCTGGCAGATGTGTGTGTGCCTGTGCTTGGTGAGCCATTCGGGAGATTTACAAATTCACAATGCTAAAAAAAACATTGCATTTCGTTGAAAGCAAAGTAAAGAAGCTCAAATTCCAAGTGCAGGTGCTGCCAACGGCAGTGTTTTTTTTACTTTTTGATGGACTGCGGGACAGGGTCACTGTCGGTCCGAGTCCCAGATGGAACTGCTGAAAGATCTCACCTCTGCTCTGGTGACATCAGAACCAACAAGTTGTAGCACCAAAGAACAAACAGTTTTTTTTTGTTAAAGTTTACTGAGTTTACTGTACAAAAAACATCCAATGTTGTTCTAGATGAGTATTGTCCACGACATTTTGATAAATCTCAAATGAGACGAAACTGCTTTTTTTTCTCAATTTATTTTTATTTTTTGACCATTATAAAAGTGCTGCAATAATTGCTGGGACCAACCTGGCAATACTGTACCTGATCGGCAGAAAGTTGAAACAGTTTAAGATGTTGTCTCACTTCTGCCGAAAGGACAGTTTTCATCCATTTTTACTGGTCTGCCACCGTCTGACAAGCCCAACCAAGTGCTCAGGACCAGGGTGGCAGCAGAGGTTATTTGTATATTTGCAAGTGAAAAGGTTCACTGGGGAAAGCCATGAACAGGCTGGAAGGTTCAGGGCACCCTTGCCCCTCTCTTGGTTTTTCCTCTTTTTATATCATCTCGTGATGGATCAAAGAAAGCCGTTTGGGGCAGTAGCGGGGTACTCAATATAGCTTGAACTGGCAAGAATGAGTAGTATGGTGCATACACACAGTGGCAGTGTGTTTGGGGCGAACCCGTGAAACTAAAAGCTAAAAGGTGGGGGTGTTTCATCGGCAAAAGTATTTGAGCACCAATATTCCCCCTGAACATCGCATTTCTAAGGTGGTAAGGTGGTTGGGAAGATGGCTTTTCTATTCCATAGGCCATATTAGGTGTCAGATCTCCTGGAATCCTCTACTACTTCTACTCAAAGTGGATGCATGAAAAATTCGTCTGAGACATATTCTTTTTTTCGGTTTGAGTTATGTGGTTACCATCAACATTAGAATCATATTAGGCCGATGTGCAAGGATAGAAATTCAATATACTTGGCTAACACTGACAAATTCAAAACCTCAGACTCTGTGGCGCTGAACCTCCACGAATGGCTGACACCCACGACCTCAAGGGGGAGGAGAGGCGACTGCAAGTAGCCGGTCGCAATGGCCGTCAGAGCTAGTAATTACTCTGCCTCCAGAATACTGTCCAATTTTCGCTACACCATGGCACTGGATCGCATGGTCCGCGTCAAGCGTGGCTTGGGTGTTTGTATCGTAAGGACCCTGCGCAAGTGACAAAGCGGTGTCAAAAGATACGTCCGAGAGCGGTGAAATCCGATTCTACGATGGCCAAGACTTGTGTTGATGAAATGCGTGTTTGTCTCATCTGGCAGTTCAACTGTGGAATTCTCATGCTGTATAGATTCCACGATATTTTATGACATGTTTGTTGTTCTCTCAATCATGACTCATGACTTCATCATAATCAGGATATATATATATATATAATTCCTCATATTTAATTTCATAGCATTTTTCAAGTCCTTTGCATTGAAAATGACCTGAGGTTATCCCGGGCCTCCGTGCTACAAGGAGCCTTCGGTGCACGCGTCAAGGCCTTCCCCGGACTTTGGAAGCGGCAGCCTGGGCCGAAAGTCGAGGAGCGGGGAACATCAAACAGTTGAGGTCCCAAATGAGGTTTAGTTTTTTTTTTGAACCGTTTTTTTTTGAGGAGGGTCTAGTAGTATAGGTATATATATATATATATCATTATATCTCTATATATATATATAGATATATGTATGTATATCCTTTAAACTTGACATGAATTCCTGAAATTGAAGCATCCTAACTGGTTATATAATCGGATTTGGTCCAGAAAGAGTCAGAAAGAGTAGAATGAAATTTAGGGCGAACTTGTTTTGCCTGTTCAAAGGACACGTTAGCTAGGTTAGTAAGTGAATCACCCACCCCCAAATGCCTTCCATTGAGTGTGGTGAAATATCAAATGTGAGTTGGATTTTTTTTCGTACATTTTCCAGTGCAGCTTCTACAACTGTCGGCAAAGCACAGATCCGTTGGAGGAGGGTGGTATATGTGACTTGCTGCTGGTCTCGAAGGTATCCACTCGTTTTAGTCTGGATCGCATCATGCCACGACTGGGGAGCCATGTCGTGGTCATTTGGGTTTCAGACGAGTGCATCCACGAGACTGGCGAGGTTGAAAGGGTTGAGATGGGATTTTTTCATCAAGCGAAACCAGATTTGTCTTGAGATCAGTTATATATAGATGTTGTTGTAAGGTTGTAATACATGTTGTGCAAAGGACATAGATGAGATGTATTTCATGATCGAGAATGATGTGGGGATCGAATTCTGAGCAGTTCCAGGTGGCCAGCCCCGCTTGCGCCCATATGAACTCCTTCTGGGAAAGGACCTACCTGATGATGAGAGGCTATTGCAGCCACAGGATTTGCGTTCCTGGGCAGTCCAAAAATCAGTTTCGGATGTGGCCAGATTCAAAATTCTAAATGATCAGAGATATCGGCTAGAGCTTCCGTTTCTGGTAGGCTTCTCGCATCCTCACTAGCATCCTTCAAGATCCCAATGTCTTGGACCTCCACTGCAACAACTTTAGCACACTGGATGGTTCCAACTCATCTATTTCAGAGTTTGGATACTTGGCTGAAGGGAAGAGAGGAACGGGAACTCCTTCTGTTGTTGGTAGGATTCGGAGCTCAGCATCTTGAATGTAGTGGCCGGTGGTTTGCAGTCCTGAGGTCAAGATTGGTTTGCTCTCAGTAACTTCCTTGGTTTGGGATCCAAAGGTGTCTATGTAGATGTCGGCGCATCTTTACCTTTTGACTACAGCAACACAGCAACCTGGGCAGCAAATCGACTTCAAAAATGTTGGAACTTGACCCTTGAAATTTCAGTTGACGTAAGATTTCCACACCAATCAATAGGGGCGGGGTGTGGCCGAGGTCATGTTGGATCGGTGCTTGGGGTGGCAAGGAGTTTGCATTGAGCCGAATCCTCATCTCAGCCTTCTCTTGGAGGCCGGGCTCAGATTGCTTGAGAGTATGACATGACATGAATTTGTTTGATATAAGCTGGAAGAATTGATGCTTTTATGGCCGTGCTCTATGTTGGCACTTAACTTATTTTAACTTTATGTTGTGTTTGCCTTGAATGCTTGGAGTCGTTGGAGCGAAGGGAACATTGCAAGCCATGGTTGTGTATTTTTTTGGGAGGCCTACCGCTCTTGCCAAGTCTATACGCCGCTTAACTCCACCAACAAATCATCAAAATGACAGTGTTTCCTATCCCAATCACCAAATCTTTAAGTACCTGTTCACCTCACTATGCAGTTTGGACTGCCCCCACAACATATGTGCCCAGCAGTATCCCCGGAGACTCCAAATTCATTTCCAATCCACGCAATATGTCAACACCTTTGGAGGCATGTTGGTCCTAGAACCGTGTCCTTGGAAACCTGTCGGTCCATGTTTGAACCATTTTGGGAAGTGGCGCCATGTCTCCGGATGTATCACGTCCTGTTGCACCACATACTTATTTGAAACTGCAAAATGAAGGGACGATTTCTAGCTGCTTCACCACATGGGACGATAAAAAATCATTGGGATTGACTATCCAGTTGAACCCATGGGGGTTTTGGTTCTGCTTGCCACTGAGGAACTGTATCGATGAAGAGTTTTGGTCGCAATTTCTGGTATGAAACATGAATCCATACTCCATATGTCATCGAGATTTTATGGTTTGTTCAAAGTTTGCTTTTGTTGGTGTTGGTGTTGGTGTTGTTGTTGTTGTTGTTGTTGTTGTTGCTGTTGCTGTTGTTGTTGTTGTTGTTGTTGTTGTTGTTGTCTGTTGTTGTTGTTGTTGTTGTTGTTGTTGTTGTTGTTGTTGTTGTTGTTGTTGTTGTTGTTGTTGTTGTTGTTGTTGTTGGCGTCGTTGTTGGCGTCGTTGTTGGTGTCGTTGTTGGTGTTGTTGTTGGTGTTGTTCTTGGTTTGTTGTTGGTTTGTTGGTTGGTTGGTTGGTTTTTATTTGTGACCGCTGAGGCGGGTCTGCAACAACGGCCCTTCTCAGACCGCGAAGGGAAAGTGGAGTTCTATGCGGAGCGGTGAAGGGTTTGGAATTTGATGCAACGATGTGAAGCTATGCTGTTTCATTGAAACTGCAGCCAAAGCTTCAACTAAGTGTAAGGGTTTGGAATCCAAATTGTTTCAGTGTTTGTCTTGAGTATGGGCATATGATTATGTATCTTTGTTCTGGAATGGTTTTTTGAGTCCACTCCAAGAACAAAGTCACCTGGCGTTTCGGCGTTTGAACCGCAGGACTGTTTACCGCTGAATGCAATCCTTCGTTCTGCTGGGCTGCTAAAACAACGCATCGACTTGATGAGCATAGACGTGGAGCATCAGGTGGGTGGAAACATGTTTGTGATACTGTTTTGTTATTGTTTTTTCCGTATTGCCAGCGTTTTTTTTTGTGGAAAGTAAGGAAATATAATTGAAATACAAGTGTTCTGTATGGATTTGAACAGATTTTCCTTCCCAAACATTTGTTGAGTTGCAGAATCCTCCAGGAGATGGCAGTGCTGAGAGGATTGAACCTGGATGACTTTGATGTTCGAGTTATGGCCACTTGGCAGACAGATGAAGGGAAGGATACAGCCACTTAGATGAAGAGTTTCAGATCTTATGTTTTGATGTCATGGTTTGGTAAATATATTTGAATTAATGTCGCATTCTGTTTGCTGCAAGCTTTAATATCATATACTCCTCATGGATTTGAATCACAGATAAGGTGAATGTAAGTCTAACTTCAAAGACTTTAGTACATCAGTATATATATCTCTTTCAACTTTCTGGGTTTCATCACCCTCTTGCGCAATGACGGGGAAGCCTCGGAAGATTTCGGGGGGGTAACTTGGAATCGCCAAAAGCTTGAGGTCATCGAAGTAACCCGTGGTGCCCGATGGTTGGAGGTGCTAGATGTTTCATATTTGATGTATTTTGGGGTGGATTCCTTAGAGGATTTTTTTTTGTGAAGTTTTTTTTGGTGAAAAAACAACGAGTCAAAGATTTGCCCGGAGAAAAGGATGTGAATTGGAATTTTGAGTTGCCTTGTTATTGGCAACGCCACAGGTGGACTCCATCTTGCTGCCACAGGTACAGGGCGAGCTGATGGAATCAGAATCACCGGACACTAAAAAAGTGTGGAACAACAAAAAATCACGAAGTGAAAAATATTTTGGTCCAAAAAAGCGAGTTTGAATGTGTGAAAATTGTGCTCCTGGATCAAGAATCTCCAAAAAAATCATTTCCATTTCCATTGACAGGGCTACGCAAAGGTGGCGGTGCTTGGGCGTGATGTGGTTTATGTGAAGTTGGAGGAGCTCTTGGAAAAGAACTTGGCGGTCTGGGTCGCCAGTGATTTGGATTTCTTTTCTAAGTTTGTTGCTAACATAGTTATTGCCTTATTGCTTTCTTTCATGGAATCAGACATTTTGGCCCTCGGAATCAGATCATGAGAAAATCATAAAGCTTTTCATTGGTTTGTGTTTATAAACAAACTCTTGCAATGAATGAGATGGTGACAAGATTTTTGCAATTGACATCATAAATTTAGTCACCATTCCCATTTTAACTGGACCATGTAACATCCCTCATATACACAAAATCCAGTTGACATCAGGGAGTCGTTGCTGCAGTATTCTCCTAAGGCTTGGCCAATCTTCCAAGGCGGTAGAGACCGAAAGGCCGGTTTGGTACGGATGTGAAAATGGCAGGATCAGAGTGGCATGAATTTAAATGAAGAATGTTTTTCTTTGGGATGCACTCCTTGAAACTAAGACTTCGAAACCTGAAAATAAGTGATCCCAAAAGGAAACTAGTAACTAGTATTCCAAGCATCCATTTTGAGGCGTTAGTTTCAGGGAGGGTAGTGTAGATTTATGGTACAAGACGTTGCTTTTTAGGTGATCAAAGGAGTCATTCCCTAGAACAGTTGGAGCTCTTGGGTTTCGTCCCTCTTTGTCTTGTTGAGGATGGATGCAATCATGGAGAATCGATAACGCTTGAAAGGGTTACACCAATCACACCGGTTACAGGACTAGATATGAAATTATATAATTAATATTAATATGTTTGTACAAACTAATATGATATGATTTCAGATGATATAGCATCATGACATTGTATGTCATGATGTTATATCACACGATAATATGATCTGGTATGACATGATATCATATGATTTGATATGACATGATACGATATGATATGTCTTATGCTTATTTTAATTATGTTATTATGTAATTATTTAATTATGTAGTAATTAATTATTTTTAAGATTTTTATGTATACATATGATGGATTTGTTCTATCAAATTGTTTGACAAAAACCCTGCAGGCAACGCTCCCTGATGGCTGGGCACAGTTCCACCAGCGAGTGTTGGATGAAGAAATGGAGGAGGAGCTGGTCGAAAAGACAATCATGTTGGAGGCATCAGGTTTGTTGTTGTTGTTGTTGTTGTTGTTGTTGGTGTTGTTGTTGTTGTTGTTGTTGTTGTTGTTGTTGTTGTTGTTGTTGTTGTTGTTGTTGTTGTTGTTGTTGTTGTTGTTGTTGTTGTTGTTGTTGTTGTTGTTGTTGTTGTTTTCTAAGCACAAAGAGATTTGAATGCTAAGAAAGGATAGAATTCCTTTGGATAACAACTAACAAGACCGAGTTCCCTTTTTGAAGGAGATGCGGCAGGAACGGAACGCCTACTATGCCGGATTGAGACGGACTTCGCCTGGATGAGAAGGGATGGTTTCCCAGCTTTGAGAACTCCATCATGCCGGCTGAAAGAAAGCCAATGTGTGCTTGGAGCAAAGTTAATAGTTGGGCTGCAAAAGACAAAACGTCTGACTGAACATGTGCTCTTGGTCATTGGTCCCCTGTTGTTTGCCATGAACACCTGAGATTGAAGCTTCTTTCTCATTCATCAATTTGATGTGGTAATAGAAGTGCAGGGTTGTTGTGCGTTCGCTGCATGACCTTTCAAGTGTTTGTAGCTGTGCAACTATTCTTTTGCAGTCACGCAATGGCAGGAGCGATCGGGAAGGGTGGAAGGGCTGTATGGGCCGAATAATTCCTAGGGTTGGAAACAAAAACTTGAGAAATCAGTTGAAGGTGTGACATATTTTGCCATGTTACTTGAGATTTGTCGGGCTTAACAAGTGATGACACTTGTTTTGGTACAACGCGTTGAAGGCGCAAACCACAGATGTGGCACCAAAAGTTACATGTTAGAATTTTGATCTTTTTCCCCTTCAACATATCGAATAAAGACACAAAAATCCCTGACCAAAATCATCCCCAAAATCATAAATCATCAAAAAAACTGCGTGTTTTTTGATATTAGAAACATCCCAATGAAAACTGTTTCACCGTTTTTCAACGGTTTCATGCGTTGTGTGTTGGCAGACTCAATGGAGCTCCTGCGGCCAGCGCCCTTGCAGCTGCCACAAGGCCTGGGATGCATATGACCAGTTGAGGTTGGTAATTTATCCCATCATTTACAGGTTTTTTTTAAGCACCATCCAAACGGTGGTTGGCCTTGGATGAGTGTTTCACCGGGATGCTCCGAAAGTTTTGGCAGTTAGCACCATGATTCCACCATGATCATTGTAGTTCTTGATCAGATGTATGATGTATCCCTGTTTACTATACTTCCTATTTTAAATAGGAAGGGGGAGCATCCCTAACAATATCTCGTAAATGGTGGTATTTTTGTGGGGAAGTACTGTGTATGTTTAGACTTGTAGATAACTGAATTTGGAAAATTTGGAGATAGCAAAGTTCCATCAACCTCTTAGCTCTTGAAGGGATGAACATCGGCCAGAGTGAACAATTCCAATATACGCTGCCATATCAATCTCAAAAGAAACTAGGCTTGAACATTTGCAATCATACCCCCTTGATCTTGATTGCTCAATGCCTGATTAAACATTTCCATGAGTCAACTCACCTGGTGAAAGCAGTTGTGTTTTTTTGGGTGATTGGATCCGGGTCATGGTGGGGGATGATTCTGCGTTGCACCCAGAACCACCATCTCCCGTTGGCTCGTTGGTCTTCACGTGGGATGCCCAGATGGCTGCAGATGGCTGCAGAGTTCTCTAAACCAAATTCTCGCTGAGGCCGGTGAATGCACCATCCACATACTGGAGGACAACGATTTGTTCGGGAGCCTGGCTTTGTAGCGATTTAAAGGCATTTTTAAATATTTTTAACTTTTATCCATGGAAACAGAAGATTATCTAGCTGACTGCTATTTTTAAGATGAATCCACCCTGCTACAAGTGTCAGTTTGATCAAGAATGAGACCCACTTTTGACGTCTTGTCCTGGGGAATGGATGTTCTGGCAACTCAGGCCCCGCCGCTCCATACAAGCGGGACCCGTGAGGATCCTCAAAGATCTGATCTTTCTGTGGAAGTGCAAGAAGCATTTAAATCACAATATATATATATATACATATAGATCTGAAGCTACAACAGCTTGGAAACATAGTGGTAGATCACAACCATGGTTGTTAACGTTGTAAACCTCCATTTTTTTCTCTGAGGCCCAGCCTGGGATCTACACCAAGGTCGGTGGTGCTTTTTGATGATGGAACTGGGGGATGGTTCAGGTTGGCCAATCGAGTTATCATACTAATGTAGGTGTCCCAAAATGACACATCAAGTTTTAAGTCAAATCATCTCAAATCAAGACGAAATATCTCCCATCTTCTGAAAGTCATGTTGAAATATCATGTTTATATGTTTCATCATCTTCAAGTCCTAGATTTTGACACCACTTTCTCGAAAATGTCTGGCGTTTTTTATGATGAAGGTCTGGTCCTCCGACCCCTGCGGTGCTTTGGCCCAGCCCGTGGGGGAGCACAATGTCCGCATCGCAACAGATTTTTCAGATAGCATTCTTACAACTTCAACAACTTCAAGTCCAGATCATCCGATAAACTGGTTCATTTTTCCCTTCATGGTCTAGATTCGATTTCTGATTGATATTTTTTTTTTTTCGGAATCAAGTAGATGGCACAAACTAACAGCAACGAAAACATCCATTGCTTCACAGTGAAGCACCAAAAACCTTGGGGAATTCCAAGGACCAGCTGGTCCTTTGAGCCGAGCTTTGAGCTGACGCCCACAGCGTCAGGGGTTCCCAAACCTGGCTACGTTGAATTGCCTGATTTGCAAGCCGTTTGAGGTGGTGAAACTATGGTGAAACTAAGCAGGTATGTTGTTGAAGATGGTGAAACTATGGTGAAAACTATGGTGAATATTGTTGTTTGGATCCTTTTTTTGGAATATGTTTTGGATGTGAAGTTGTGTGTGTTGACACTGAAGACTGTTCAGTGAAATACGATCCATATTGGCGTGTTCGGATGGAGGGTTTGATCATTCCTTTGGTCATGGGAAGGACTACGCTCAGCTCAGCATTCCCGGAATCCTTCAACAGGCAAACAGATGGGGTTCAAGGAATTTTGGACAGAACATGGTAATACTAACGGCATTCAGAGACAATGCAAACACTTCAAGATGTTTTCCTGATTCATTTTTAAATGCCTAGTCAGCCTCGCTTCCTTCAGTCAGAGTTGGATGCACCAGTGTGTTCCTGGTGACTGAGAAGTCATCTTGGCCCAAGACTCCACAGCTTAAAAACGAAGTGAAGTCACTTGGCAGCATGTTCACTCCCGTTGAATCAGCGATAGGAGGTATGATGATTGGATTATCAGCAGCATTGTGCTACATGGTTGATGGCAAGATTGCTGGCATTGCTGGTGTGCTTGGACCATTCTTACGAGGAGTAACTCAATGCCAACAAATGTCTGGTGGACATTTGTGGAAGCTACTTTTCTTACTGGGCTTAGTTCTTGGAGGGCTTATTGCCATGATCTTCAATGAAGATTTCTCTTTTCCTGGTGCAGCACCTTTTCACATGGCAAGGTATATTGCTGCAAGCATCTTTGTTGGGATGGGAACTCGTATCGGTCGTGGCTGCACGAGTGGCCATGGCATTTGTGGTTTACCTCGCTTTTCATCACGAAGCTGGGTGGCGGTTCCAACTTTCATGGGCCACTCGATGCGAAGACAAACATCAATTTTCATCAACGTTTTGGTTGGTTACAGTATTTTTTGTACGAAAGGTATTTTTCCATAATGACCTGAAAAGACGTGAACAGATGTGGAAAAAAACCTAAACAAATTATGTATCTATGATATTTATAGGGGAAATACATCCATGTATCACCATGAATCACATCCAAAGTGATACCAAACAAACACCCAAGGTGTTGCAGTAGGCACCGTGGCCTTCACACGACATGCCTTCAACTGGGATGTTGCACCAGCTCCTGGAGTAGCAGAGCTGCAATGGCCTCCAAAATGGCAGTTTCCTGTGGCTTCGTTGTGTGGCTCCGTTGTGTTGGCAGTGATCCTGGTTGTGTTACCAGAAAAGATCCGAGTCTATGCATCTCCTTTGGTATGTGGAAGCATTTTTGGTGCCTCAACAGTGGAGAGTTTGATGTGCTGTCATTTTTGGATGTTTATAGATGTATTCCAGCATGGTTTGATGCTAGTACAGAGAATGAAGTGAGAATCAATATGACAGTAAAATATGCAGTTAGCATCTTTTCTTGTTGGAATCTAGTCATTCCATTCTGCTAAGGTGTTGGACTTGGAGTTGCTGGAATGACTTCCCAAGCCAAAGTCTTGGATTTTCTGGATTTCGGAGGACATTGGGATCCCAGTTTGGCCTTTGTAATGGGTTGCGGCATCATGGTGAGTGGACCCGCTTTCTTATATGCCGAACGTGAGAGTAGCAAACCTCTTTGTGCGGACTGCAACTTTGAAAAGCCAGCGAAACATGGTGGATATGCGCCATTGATTCTGGGAGCCAGTTTTTTTGGTCTTGGTTGGGGTTTAATGGGTATTTGCCCAGGGCCCGGAGTCGCAGGTGTTATTCCTTACCTTGCGGGAGGAACTTGGGAAGGGGCCACTTTTGCAGTAGCATTCGTGGTGATTTGTATTTCCTGGCTCCTTACGGACAAAGTGGTGGTCTACTTGCAGGCAGTACCTCAAGCCCTTGAATCTGAAGCCTCCAAAGATGAAGAAAGTCAGCAATCAGAAGAGCCACAAAAAGCGTGAAGCTATGTAGGATGACAGGTCCTTTCGGTTCCTCCAGTTCTGTGCTTTCGAATTGCGAAACGCAGTGCCTTGTCTTCACCATGACTGTACAGTTCACATATGCAATGATGGGCCAGAGATGTTATGTTTGGGCTCCGTCCCTTTTGTTCTGAGTTTCTCTTTGCTTTCTCTTTATCCAACTCCTGGCTTTGACTGGGTAGTATGTGGGACAACAGAGGGGCTCGACGCTTTCATGAAGCAATGGCTTTAAACAAGTTGCAATTTGCGTAAATTTCGTTCAGATAGACTGAAGGATTGATTGACTGTTTCTTTCACCTCTGTCAACAATATGCCGCATGCACTCAAGTTGTGACTTTTAAACTAAAGGCCACAGTCATGACATAAACATGATACGATTGATGGACAAAATCCTGCACCACCAAGGATGATGATTATCCCATTATTTTATAGGGTTTTAACGTTTTAACCCATCCAAACGGTGGTTGTTTGGGATTTCGGATCCATCAACCGTACATGCCATGCGTCATGGAGATCCTCCGTTGGTTCGATGCCAGGCCTAAGAAGCCCACGTTGAAACGTGCGTGTACCCTACCCCCAGCACCTGAGATTGTGGATGCCTCCAGCGACGAGGAGGCGGGAGAAAACGGCACCAAAGTACCAAGAAACCTTTAAGTATGGTTCCAAATTAAAAGAAACAACCTCCAACTGATGTATATATATAAATATATTGAATTTCTATATAGTTTATGAGTTAATCAAATCATTTTCATACACTTCAGATATGTGACATATCTGTAAAGTCATATATTGATCAGTAAGACTGACTTGAACTGCATTGCTGAAAGCATGAGGTAGGTTTATGCCACCTTGGTTAGGTGAGGTTTTCCGGATCTTGGCTTGGGGGTCTCAGTCGGGCTGGTTCGGTGTGGCGTGTCCCGCTCACTGTTCTTTCTCTTGGACTTTAGCCTCTGCCATCTTTGTCTCTGGATTTGGACTTGGGTCTCTTTCGGCTATCTGTGCTGTTTGGTTCATCCTTGGCCCTTCACTTGTGCCCCGGCATAATCCTCAACCTCCTGTCCCTCCATCGGTGGCCTTGCGTTCTCGGGTTGCTGCTTACGTGCATGAGCGCCGTGAGCATCTTTCTTGATACCGTCCGGACTACTATCGCTGGTCTGCGTGCTCTTGCCAGCTCTCTTGAGGCTGGGCTCCATCACTACGAGGCTTCCGCTGTGTCTGGACATTTGGACTTGGACATTGAATCCCAGGGACCGTTGGACTTTGGATCTCCTTCTTCCAACCTTATCGCCTTACCTGTGGCTGCTACTCCTGAGCGGGCTCCTTCTGCTGCTGAGGCTTACCGTCGAGTTGCCCAGTCGATCACCCCTGCTCCGGACTCCTGCTTTGACTTGTGTGTTGCCATCCCTGGTTCACGTGAGGAGGTTTGGCGTCGTGTGCAACGTGCCTGGGAAGCTGGTCTGTGGTCAAAGGCAGTCATTGACGGCCTCATTGCTAAGCCTCGTCCTACCCCAAAGATCGCCCTCAAGCCTTCGTGCTACATCATTGTTCGTGCTCCTGGGGTGGATTCTCCTTGTTGGGTTACTTCCTCAACAGCCTTTTTCAGGTTGGTCCCTCGCTTCACTGAGGCCACTATCACTCACGCCTTCCCATCCATTGCAGAAGGAAGGGTCTACTGCCGTGCTTTGGAGATCACCATTCCAGAGCATCCATGTCGAGTTTGAAGACCGCAGAAGATGGTCATCCGGGTTTGTATGTGCTAGGATGGCCTCTTCCAGGGGATACTACGGTTCCTCGTGTAGCTTATCGCAGAGCTCTTGCTGTGCCAGTTTTGTCTCGAGAGGGCGGTTACCTTCTTGCTGTTCCGTTGGATTTTCTCCCCAGCGATGTGTTGATGGGTGGTCTCAACCTGGAGGAGGATGGTGTGGTTGGCCCTTCGATGACTCTCGAGGTGCCCGCTGTGGAGGAGGACGAAGTTGGAGAAGAAGTGGAAACGGGGACCATGATCACGGTCCTTTTGGTGGATTTCACTCGAGAAGTAGAAAGAGGTGTGTCGGAGTTCGACCCGGGGACTTCGAGAGATCCAACCTTTTTGGCAAGATGCGCCGGAAGTTTTGCCATCATCGAGAAGCCTGGTGGAGTCGGCTATCGAGTGGAGCCGGTCGGAGGTGGATTCCAGGGTTCACTACTACTCTGCTGCGGAGGAGGCCGTCACTCAGGAAGCCCAGGAGACTGCCAAGCCGGCCCCGAAAAGATCCGCTGCCATTCCGAAGGAGCAGAAGCCGAAGAAGGTCACCAATGCTGTCCTTGCAGATCAGGTGGCGAGTCTCGCTGCCTCTCTCCCAGCTTTGATGGATCAGGTGCAAAGGATTTCGGAGCAACAGCAGAAGTTCGAGGAGGAGGTGAAGAAAGATATAGCGGCGCCTCGTATCCCAGCCTATCGGATGCCCTTTGGAGCCCCGGAGGGTCAGGTTGCAGAAGGAGGAGCCAGGAAGTTCGCTGCTCTGGTGGGGTCTCCGCCCCAAGCTCGTGGTGTCCCTTTGATGAATACCCCCAAAGTCATTGTCCCGGAGGACGAGCCAACTATGGCCCCAGACGAGGATGGTTTCCCAGTTGCCCCGAGGATGCCAGAAGATGCAGGAGTTGCAACCGCCCTGGCCCAGCAGACTCAGGCTATGACGGCTCTTGTGGCACACTTGGTAGGACAGGCAGATCTCTCAGATCTGACGTCAGGTTCGTCATCCTCCGCTCTGACCTCCAAAGGATCCACCCGAAGAGAGAAGCTCCAGAACGACTTAGCCTCGCGGACCTCTTGTTACATGCTGCAGGTGGCTCAACTTGCTGCAAGACGCATGAAGCCCTCGGAGCCATTACCAAGCTCTCTGGGGGAGCTCAAAGGGAAAGCATTGTTCACAAAGCACTTAGTGAAGCATGGTGGCTACTCTGGGCAGAAGGAGCTGGGCTACCTAGCCTGGTTGGTCTCTCACATTGCCGATTGCTTCCTTGCTGGCGACAACAAAGGAGCCCAGGAGATCACAGCTCTCACGCTGTGTGCCATAGATCAGGCTTGTCAAGACGGGGGCCGTTGGGATTTGGCTCTGTTGTTGGCTTTGGTGGACGAACCGCCACCGGGGGTGTTCTCCGGCCGTGGTTCCAGTGCAAACCCCAGGATGAAGGCTTTCTCGCCTCTGGTTCCGCAAGCTTGGGCTACGACAACAATCAGCTATGTCAGAGAAATGGATTTGATTGCCTCCAGGAGGTTGGAAGCAGCTGGATCGACAAAACCAAGAAAGGAGGAGGATTCGGAGCAGCCTGCTCCAAAACGACGACCTCGCTTCCCAAAGAAGCCAAAAGGAGGCGGAGAGTCGTAGGACCTTGTGACAGTCAGGAGAAACCCTTTGTTTGTTGATTATGGTTCGTCTTGTTTTGCCTGTTGTGAGAAAGCTCCTGACTCAGGGTCGCAAAAGAAGTGGAATTCGGAGGGACTAGGTTCCGAGGTTCGTCCTTGCAAGTCCTCTCCTAACAGTGATGCATGTGTTGGTGGTGTAGCTTTGGATAATACCTCTATTCCCGTTTGTCGAGGGGAGGAGGCCCCTGAGCTTGCCCCTGACGTCGTCTGCACTTTTGGTAGCCCTTCGTTTGATCCTTGGACTTCCATGCAGGATTTTTCCTTTGTCCGTTGGTGTCGTTCTTTGCCCTTTCTGGCCTTGAGAACTCGCACCCCTTTTGCTGCTTTCCTTCGAAAAACCCTCCACACAACCAGGTTGCTGCGCTCAGCACCTGCTTCAGCCCTTTTCCCTTTGCCTCTTCCTAAGCATGGTGTCTTTGATGGACTTCCGTCTCGGGTCTCTAGCCGCAGGAGGAGGAAGGTTGAATTTGACCGAGCTTTCCATGTGCTAGTCTGTGCTCTCAACTTCCTTCATGCAGACTTCAACTTTCCCTCTGTCGAGCTCATGTGTCGTGTGCCTTCCGAGCCTCAGTTGGTAGCACTCCGGAACCTTCGTGTCATGCTGAAAGCTTTCGGTAGCTCTGGTGAAACTTTTTCGGTGCCTCAGAGTGGCCGTCGTTCCGTTCATTTGCTGGCGGGTCTTGATGACTTGTCTCGTTTCGTCACTTTGCATGGTTTGTCGTCTGAGCCCTATCGTCGTGGTTTCGGTGGCTTTTCATCGGAGGAGGCTACAACGGAATCTTCGAAAGATGGTGTTCGACTTCAGCCTGATCTTTCTCGTGCTGAGGAACTCAGGCCTTATCGACCCTTGGAGCCAGGTCGTCTAAAATTGTCTGGTAGAGCAAATTGGGACCCACAGCCTTTCCTTGGTGACCACTTCTTGATCCCGTTTCTTGAGCCGGATGTGCTTTTGTGGTCTTCAACTGTTGACAGCTCCGATGTCCCTGACCTTTCGAAGGAAGACCCATCTATGGCAATTGAGTTGGCTCGTATCTGGGACATCAATGGTTTGGCGAAGATCTATCCGGTTGCCGTTGACTCTATGCACTCCGACACCTGCATCCGTTGCTTTGCCTGTTACAAGTCGGCAACAGTCGATCGACAGATTGTTGACCGCAGGGGTCGCAATAGCATTGAGGTTGCAATGCCAGGACCCAGTCGTTATCTCCCCACTGGTTCGTCACTGTCCGTCCTTGAAGTTGATCCTCGTTGCACTTTTGTGTCAGCCAGTGTGTCGGACAGAAAGGATTTTTATCACCAACTAAAGGTCTCGGATCAAAGGGCTTATACTAACTTGGTGTGGCCTCCTGTCCCTTTTAGCAGCTTTGATGGTCTTGGTGCTTCGGATGACCTCAAGAGGAAGTGCTCTGAGTCGAAGAGCCGTCGTCGTGAAGAAGTTGGGGATTTCTTGAAAACTGGGAAGGTCGTCAAACCAAAGCTTCCCCGACCTGACAGCCTTGTTCACCTTGCCTTTGCCTCTATGGGGCAAGGAGACCACTTAGGAGTCGAAGTGGCAACCCAATGTCATCGTGAGTTTTTGATTTCGCAAGAGTTGTTGAGACCTGGCCATGAGCTTGTTTCGTCTGAGCCTTGGAAAGGTTCATGTGTACTAGAGGGCTTAGTGATAGACGATTTCTTTGCTATCTCTATCGAAAGATGTGGACTTGGCCCTCCAAAGCCTCAGAAGAGTGTCTTGGTTCCTTTCCCTGACCCGGGTGAGTTTCGTCGTGATGGTGGCTCGACTTCTTCCGACCTTATTTCCAAGGCAACGTCCTGCTATGACTCTGCTGGTTTGCTGGGGTCGCCTGAAAAGGACGTCGTAGGATCCCGGGTTGCTAAAGTTGCCGGGGCTGAATTGAATTCCAGTCCTGAGCTTTGTTCTCAGGGTATTGTGTCCTTAGCAGCCCCTGCCAAGAAACGCATGGCTTTGTCGCTGGTCTCGCTTTGCCTCTCATCCCTGGAGGTCACTTCTGATGCTTTGCACGCCTGCATTGTCGGAGGTTGGACTTCTCTTTTGATGTTCCGTCGTCCCCTTATGTCTATTTTGTTCCACTCGCACTCTTTGGTCGACGTCAATGCTTTGGATTCTGATCGTCCCCGTGTGATTGGTCTTCCCCGGAGTGTTGCCCAGGAACTCACTTTGCTTGCCATCCTCAGTCCGCTGATGATGTCTGACTTGTCTGCCCCGATCCAGAAGAACTTGTATGCCTCCGATTCTTCAGATGCAAAAGGGGCTTACGTCAAGACGACTTTGGGTGATGACATGGCACGTTTCTTATGGAGGTCTGGTTCAAAGAAGGGTGGCTATGCCCGTCTTCAGACAAAGGCCGAGGCCTTGGCAAAGAAGCTTGAAGTTAGCCGGGAAACCGTTTCTTTGGATTTTCCTCATCCCGCTGCAGCCGTCAAGAAGCCTATAGGGCTACGCTATGACTTCATAGAGGTTTGCGGTGGGGCCGCAAAAGTTTCTGCTTTTATGTCACAGGAGGGCTGGGTGTGTGGCCCATGCCTCGATCTCGATCGAAGTCCACATTTTGACTTGTCATCGCTGACACTAGTCCGCTGGTTGCTGCATTTGGTTGAGACTGGTGCCCTGGACTCTTTCTTCGTGCAGCCCCCTTGTACGACTTTTTCCCCGGCTGCTTATCCATCTCTTAGAAGCTATAAGTTGCCCCGTGGCTTCTCTCCATCGGAAAAGAGAACAAAGCTTGGTACCACCCTTGCCTTGAGAGCCCTTTGTCTGATGTTTGTTGCCAGCCGCGGTGGTGTGATTGGACTTCTTGAGCAAAGCCGTCGTTCAAAAATGGCTTGGTTGCCTGAGTGGATGTGGTTAGTTGAGCATGGATTGGCCTCGGAAGAATGGCTTGCCTCGTGTATGTACGGGAGCCCTCACCAAAAGGAATTTCGGCTTTTGGGTGTGAATATTGACATGACTGGGCTTCACCGGGCTTGTGATCGATCCCATAAACACATTGTTATACAAGGCAAGTACACCAGACCTAGTGCCACATACACCGACGAGCTGGCCTTTGCTTTCTCTCGAGAGATTTCTAGAGCACTTCGCCGGAAGAAGGTTCGTGATGCCGTTGTTGATGTGGATGTCACTGGTTTGGAGTCTACCGTTTTCAATGATGTCGTGCTTGGAAGCCGGTGGTCTGTTTGTGATAGCTGGGAGTGGAAGCGGCCGGCTCATATCAACATCCATGAGACTGCTTCGGTCGTTAGGCTGCTTAAAGAACAGGCCCTCACCATTCCAAAGTCGAGATTTTCCGTTGGAATTGATTCTCATGTGGCCTTGTCTGCGTTGGCTAAGGGCCGTACGCCCTCCTGTGGACTTCGTCCTATGATTCGTCGTGCCGGGGCTACTTGCATCGCTGGTTGCCTTTATCCCTCTTACCATTTCAGCCCTACTCGGTACAATCCGAGCGATTGCCCAACACGTGATGTTCAGCTGCCTTCCCCTTCGGAGTCGTCTTTTGCCGCTCACCTTGACCTTGATAGTCTACACGCTGTTGCAAAGGCTTCTGGCCTAAAGCGTTTTGCTGCAAACTGGTCTCGCTTGGTATGTCTGCTCCTTGACGGTTCGTTTGGCTGGCATTCCTCTGGTACTGGCTCATGGCGTTTTCTCCATTATGCTAAGTCTGCTTACCCGTTTCTTTGGACTTCGTCTGCAGTCCGAAAGGGTTGCTTCGATGTGTTGGATTTTGACAAGACGTTGGGCTACCCTGGTGAAGGCCATGTCCTGTTTGGATTTTTCTGGATTTTGTCTTCGTGTGCTTCCCCTTTCCCTATCTTGGAATGTTCTCTCGCTCTCTGCTACCACCACTCTGGCCCGTCTGAGACCTCTAAGCCGGATCCTTTTTGGGGCGTTAGGTTTAGTTATCGCAATGGTGGTTTGGCCTATGCAGTTGGGCTCGATCCTAGGGACAACAGAGATCGAGCAAGGGCTTCTGGTAGGAACAGCATCGAGCTTGACGAAGGTCGACCTGTCTTGGAGAGGACAAGAGCTGGAAGGGATCGGTTAGTTTGAGCCTTTTCTCATTGGTTGGATCAACAAGGGCTTAGCATTGAGATTTTTCTGGATAGTTCGGTTACTGACATTGACATGGTTAATCTTCTGTTGGGCAGGTACGGTAGGGAACTGTTTAGGGCTGGGAGGCCCTATGGTCACTACTCAGAGCTCATCAATGGCATTGCTGCCATGAGACCCAGGTTTCGACGATCTTTGCAGGGAGCATGGGATTTGGCCTACACGTGGCTACGGCATGAGCCTCCTCGTCACCACCAGGCCTTACCTTGGCAACCTTTGGTTGCTTTGCTGGTGACTTCCTTTGTTTGGGGATGGTACAGAGTCGCTGGCGTGTTGGCCTTGAGCTGGGGCGCAATTTCTAGAATTGGAGAAGTTTTAGCTGCTGATCGCCGTCAGTTGGTTTTACCTTCCGACCTTGGTGACACGGTTAACTATGCCCTGTTGCAGATTGAGGAACCGAAGACCCGTCATCGTGGAGCACGTCATCAAGTCGCTAGACTGGATCCAGCCGGAGTTGTTAAAAATTCTGGAAGTGGTTTTTGCAAAGCTACCTGGTTCAGCCCGACTTTGGCCTTTTTCCCCTCAGACTCTACGAAAGAGGTTTTACAGTTTGCTGCAAGTACTTGAGCTTCCAGTTGGAAATGAAGCCGAAGGCGGTAGACGTGGTATAGACCTTGGCAGTCTACGAGCAGGAGGAGCAACATGGTTGCTCGAAATGTGTGAAAGCCCCGAGTTTGTCCGCCGTCGTGGCAGGTGGATAAGCTCTAAGATAATGGAAATTTATATTCAAGAGGCATCATCGGCTCAGTTTCTTCCTATGTTGGCTAGGCAATCAAAGGAGAAGATTTTGCTGGCAGTGCATCTTTTCCCCCGGATGCTGAAGAAGCTTTCTTTTCTACATGCTGCTAACATTCCCGAGAACGCTTGGAGATTTTTGATTTTGAGTGACCGCATTGAGCAAGGTATGGGTAGCTGAAATTTGTGGGTGCCATTGGCCATGAAATGTGTGGCATTGGCCTGTGAGCATTCCGTACTTGTGTGGAGGAAAATGGTGCAGTGACATTGAAGTCTTGATCAGTAAGACTGACTTGAACTGCATTGCTCAAAGCATGCCCACCTCTTCAATCCCAGCCCTGTCACTCAAATCAAACAGGGGGTGCCATTGGCCATGAAATGTGTGGCATTGGCCTGTGAGCATTCCGTACTTGTGTGGAGGAAAATGGTGCAGTGACATTGAAGTCTTATATAGTTATCAAATTTCTATGTTGCAATTTCACTTCAGCCCCAGGTGCTTGCAGACTTCCAGATCGATCGAACCATCTCGGAGCCGCATGTGGCCAATGCAGTTGGGGAGCCACGGGAATGATTGGGAAAAGTGAGTTTTTAATTCACCTCCAAAAGGAAACAGATGGGACAAGGGACAGGGGGATGAGATACGGATATGATATAATGTAGTATAGAACATATGTTTTAAGATAAATATATATAATATCATTAATAGATACATATAGTGTGTACCAACTTCTTTTGAAAAAGTACACTTGCCAATACTAAGTAACAAACCTATTTCAGTATTTTGGAAGGATTTCAGAATGATGCACAAGCAACACAAGACATCATTTCGCAGTGAGTCTGTGGTCGGATGGATTCCAATCTCCTTCATCCTAAGGCTTTGTGGAAGGCAGGATCCTAAGAGTTGAGAGTTGCAGAGGGAAGATATCATTCAGGTGATTGGAAGAGGATTGATGTCCGCGTAAATGTTCACAACTGCCATGTAGGGGCACCCTCTCTTGTGATGGCGTGAATGTATCTGCAGTTGGTCCAAGCATTCAGAAGCTCACCAAGCAGATCTTCGAGTAGGGATGAGCCGCGACCACCAAAGTGTGGATGGCGATTCACAGTGATGGTGATGCGGGGTCTGACACGTTCCACGTGAAGGACGTTTTGCCTGCATTCTTGGAC
The DNA here is from genome assembly GCA_000507305.1 of Breviolum minutum Mf 1.05b.01. Lineage (NCBI taxonomy): Eukaryota > Dinophyceae > Suessiales > Symbiodiniaceae > Breviolum > Breviolum minutum. The sequence goes on along the minus strand of DF242402.1, from coordinate 17,346 downwards.
TTGAGCCAAGTCCTGCCAGAGATGATAGATGTGAAATGGCTTCCTCCAGTGCCCAATCTCAATGTCTTCCAGTGGGTCTCATGGCCATTTCAATACCTGTCAAGTAGCTCAGCTCTTCCAGAACTCATCATCGCACCACCAACACGAGTCTTGCCAGCTTTGTCCGGAAAAATTGATCATGAGGAGTCATTGCATCGATTCGATTACTGGTTTTCCTTCTTGGTATGTGGGCCACCTATCATGGCCTTTCTGTGTGAAACAATTCGTCGCGTGTCTTTGGCCATAAAATTGCAATTTGCCAAACGGAAGGCACTTCCGCGCGATGCTCAAGGCTATCAAGCCTTTCGTGTGGCCGATGGAGACTCACCGTCATCTGACGCATCATCTTCCGAGGATGAAGAATGCCACCGCTTTCAATCCGCGAAATGTTTGGGATTTGCAGTCGTGTGTTACCATGTGTTTTGTGTTTCTGTGGTGCTTATCGCTCTTGCCAGTGACTGGATCAGCATCAAAGGAGGAGGGACGATTTCATGGGAGTTGTGGGTTCTTTGGCAACACGCTTGTCTGTGGGCTTTGTTCATTCAGAATCTCCTTCGTTGCTACTATGCTGACGCCGAGTCATTGAAGCAAAAGGGAATGGAGAGCACAATCAGCACAGTTTTGCTCCAAACAGCTCCGCTTGCGAGCGAATTGGCTGACACAATGAAGGACTGGGTGATCACTGGCATTTGTTTGGTGGCACAACCCAGTAAAATGGGCATGGCTTGGGGTCTGTTTTTCGTTCTGGCAGATTTCTTACCTCGAGCACTGTGCCTACCTCCAGACTGTCTGCCTTTCCGGGTTGTGGGCAATGTGTGGATGCCACTGATTATTTGGCAAATCGCGGTCATATCTCATTGGTTTGCGAGGACGCCGCTGCTGGCATGGACATACGCTATGGACATTGCTTTGTGTTCGCTTTGGCCCTGGCGCGAAGGACATAGCGTAGTGCCCTGTTTGTGGAAGGCTTTTGAAATTCCCTTTGGTTGTGGCCTTCTTCTGCTTAACATAATGTGTGCCATTTGGTTGACTTGGAGCCATGAAGTGGACTTCCTGGGCATGGTCATGATGGACAGCGGTTGTTTGTTCATAGTCTCCTTTTACGTCATTTGTGCAGCATACTTTTGCGTAGTCTCTGACAAAGATGGCACTCGGGAGATGCGCAAAACCTATTGTGCCATCCTGGCCTGGCCAACTAGAAGCCAACCCCGCGTTGGCGCTGTTGGCCCCAAAAATGCGATTGAACGAGCCTATTTGTGGATGAGCAACAAGGCAGTTGATTTTCTTAGCAAGGCACGACTTCTCATCGCATGGGTTGAAGACTGGCCGCAAGGGCTGATCGGGCTTCACCTTGCGCTTGGCCACAGAGATCAGATTGGAAATTTTGGCTTCGCGGCATTCTCAGCCATGATCAGTTTTTTGAAGGGCATTCTGATACCTATAGGGCAGTGGATCATTGTGGCATACAAGAAACATGAAGTTCAGATGGCCCTGATGGATTCAAAACAGTTCGCTAGGTATTTCGGAGAAGCTGCTTCCTTGAAGGAATCTGTTGTCGTTGATGAATGGAAACGGGCTTTGGAGAAAAGGGCTATGGATGTGCTTTCAGATGCCAATATTCTCACTGCAGGGACGGACTTGTACCAACCCATCTTTGATGTCAGAGATGAGTGGATGAATTGGATGAAGGAACGTGGAGAGCCAAGGTCACTAAACCTAACTTCCGAATTTGACAAGTGGAAGAAGGACCATGATGAACAACCCTCCAAACTTCCCGAGTGGTTTGTGGTGACACGTGCATCTTCTTTCTTTGCCCTGGTTTGTGGTGAAATTGTGTCACAGCGGCGGGAGCCAAAGGACCCTGATCCAGAGTACCCTGATTTAGAGCAGCCTGAAGGAGAAACCCTGCAAGAGATTATGAAGAATTTTTCCCCAGAAGCTTGTCAGCTCGGTGGCTTCGCAGCTGAAGACATTGTCTCAAAACTCAGGGAAGCTGGATTGAGTCTTAAAGAATGCCTTAAGGCTGGCTACGCAGTGGACATATGCGACGCAGCCGCGTACACAAGGGAGAATTTTGTGGAGATTGTCTCAAAACTCAGGGAAGCTAAAGTGAGTCTTAAAGAATGCCTTAAGGTTGGCTACAAAGTGGAGATATGCGTCGCAGCCGGGTACACAAGGCAGAACTTTGTGGAGATTGTGCAAATTCGCAGGAAAGCTAAAGTGACTCTTGAAGAATGCCTTAAGGCTGGCTTCACAGTGGAGATGTGCGTCGCAGCCGGGTACACAAGGAAGAATTTTGTAGATATTGTGCAAATTCGCAGGGAAGCTGGAGTGAGTCTTGAAGACTGCCGAAAGGCTGGCTTCACAGTGGAGATGTGTGTCGAAGCCGGGTACACAAGGGAGAATCCTTGAAAAGTTTGACGCCCTCACACAAAGACACACACACACACACACACACAAAGGGGTTAAAAAGGGCGGCTTTTGAACTTGAGCTCGATTGGATTCCAGTGGTAGCTGTACTAGCTAAGCCGCTCCTTGGATGCCGAAGAGTGGCAAATCCATGTGATTGTGCACCATGGATATTGTTTGATGTTTCGTTTGGACAACGGAGCTGTGTATCAATCTATAATTGTGTAGTGGACATTTCGTGCATGTCATAAACGCTTAATGCCAAAGAGCAAGTTGGATATTTCAGGCACCAAAAAGATCCAAAAAGTGTGTTTCCAACTTGCACTGGTGTCAACGGTGCCGAACATTTGTTTGAGATTTGCCGCACTGAATGTGGGTCCTGAGATCTGAACTTGACACCCATGGAATTCCCGTTGCAAACTCGAGATTTAGCAGAAAGGCTACGTAGACGTTGTGTATGACGTAGATCCAAAATGCCTTTCAGAACTTGTTGCCCGTGCGAAGAGTGTTGAACCTCATTCTTGGCCAAGAACAGTGCTAAAAGTCTTTTGCAAGACGCCATAAGTAGGAGTACATAAGTAGGACAACTTCCATCAAATACTTGCATGTATGACATAAGTTACCTCACCTCAACATCCCTATCCATCCCAACATCCTATTCCAGACATCACATCATCACCATGGATATTCCCAGCTGCTGTCAACGAGGATGCGTATCTCCAAACTCCACCTCCCAAGGCCAGTTTTTTTTGTGTTGGAAAATGATGAGCAGGAGACTTACCCCTCCTGAAACGAACATTTTTTGCCCCTGAAAAAAAAGATGAAATTGGCCCCTTTTGGGGGCAACAGGCCTATTTTCAGGGGCGAAAATGTTAGTTTTAGGGAGGGTAAGTTGTTTGGCAAAGGGAGATGATTGATGATTGGTTTCGTTTGGAGCTGAGTTGACGTGGATGGATTTTTTGTTGGAAGAGGTGGATGATTTGGCGGTACTTTGCGAACATGATCATCTTTGTAAGGAGCTCAGAATCCCCAAAGACCAAACTGGAAACTGCGGAATTGTTTGGATTTGGAAGCCCCACATACAGACACTGAACAAAGTTGTCATTTCTTTTTCTTACCGACATGAGGAAGATAGCTCAACTTTTTAATGTGCAATGTTGCAATGGAAAGAAAAAACATGCAAATGCTTTTCTTCACCATTCGGGACAACACAGCATCTTCATTTGGATTTTCGCATTGACCTAGATTTTGTAGTTAATATGTTCAGCAAAAAACTGACAACAAATACCAAGGTACTCCAGAGGAAAAGTCTCAAGGAATGCCTCGTCGATTGCATTGGGTGCCAGTCTGGGCGGCCCAGTTGACAAGATTTGTCAAGTCAAGTCTTTGGTAGCATTTTTTTCTGTAGCCTTTGTAGGTGATGCTGAAGAATGAATTCTCAAGTTGTCTCAGAATCATGTGAAGATCTTGAGTTTTGGGTGGCAATTTGGATGCAATGCCTTCTGGAATTATCTCCACTGTGTTTCTCAGCATCGCAACTTGGGCCCAGGAAATGTGTAAGTCGGACATCCGAAAGTAGTTGCATTTGCAGGCTGCTTGGGAGGGAACGAGGGAAGCAGGAAGCAAGAGGAAGCACATGATTCAACTGCCTCCCCTTTGCTGTCATTATTTTGAGTCATGGATATCTTCCAAGAAATTCCACGGTAGCCACCAAACACCTCAGCTTTGACTTGGCTTTGACTTGACAGGTCATTCTGTGTGATTCTGACATGGATCCGGATGGCTTGAATTAGATGCTTTTGCTATTTAAAAATGATTGCCCTGGGGTAGGACAAGGTTCCTGAAGTATTTTTGTTTTTCAGATCGTAGACTACAGAGTTTTTTCAATCCACCAAAAAAAGAATCATCTGAAGTCAAGGACTGCCATGCAGGGCTGTCCCGTCTCCGCCCTGCAAATCCGGCATTGAACCACGCTGTTCACGCTGGCATAGTGGCAGCCCACTTTTGGAAAGGGGATCTCTGCCGTACGGCCTGTAGGGACAGGCCGATGGTCAGAGATTAATTCATGCATCTTTTCAAAAGCTTCGTGGAAGCTGAAACTCCAAGGTTTTGGCTGTGTGGATTTGCACGGATTTTTGGTGCTGTTCAAACAGAAACCATCCCATTCTCTTTAGAGTGTCAATGTCAATAGGGATAAACAAAAAGCTCTTGCCACTTTCTCAAGTTTGTGTTTTTTTTTTCAGTTTATTTTTGTAGCCTTTTGTAGCTTTTTGATATGCCTTGATTCTTTGTATTTCTTTATTTGGAAAACATAAAAGTTGTGCGTTTGGAGAAGCCTTGGGTGCAAACTTCGGACCGACTCCCCAGGTGTAATATTTTGGGAAGTCGATCAAAATTGAAAACGCGGAACGCATTTGGTGAAGCCGCGGGATGGATGGTATGAGTTGTCCAAATCTTTTGAAGGATGGTCATCTGTTAAAGAAGGGGTGAGAATCAGCAACATAAAAACCACTTCTGAGAATCTCAATTTGTTTGTTTGGAAGATTTGGATGAGAACTCATATTATAGTAGAAGTGATGAATTTGGGCTGGACAGATTTGCCCATTTCACTTCAACATGCAAAAAATTTGCCTTTTGTAGGGCTGTAACATAGTAATTGTGGGATTTCCCATTCCCAATGACTGAGTTGTCCATTTTAACCCCCTGACAGTTGGGACCCATGGCGGAGCATCAGCTCGCTATTGAAAGGGCCGCGGTTGGATCGACCTCTCGGGGTGAACTCGGCCGTTTGGGATCTTCCTTGGAGAGGCGAAAGGGTCTCGTGGAAAGCCAGGCGTGTCGTACTACCCTCCCCAACCTGGCGGCAATTTAAGAGGTCCCTGACTTGCCAAAGGGGATGCGTGCAGCTCGTAGCAAGTGGCTAGCTGAGGCCATGTGTGCTTAGGCTCTTTTAGCTGAGGCCAGGCATCATGATGATGGGAGATGTGGGCGATTCCCAGGGTGCCAGTGAAGGGTTTTCACAAGCGAACATGAGTTCATTGGTACCACCTCGTCATGAAGATGTTGGCGCAGAACATGAGTTTTTGGGGCGCTGTAGTATGATCTATGGCGATCGATGATAGAAACATGGAAGAAACGCAGTCAATGCCGCGAAGCACTGGGGCAAAAAAGGCTTTGAGATGTGCGGCACTTGTTCTTCAGTGTCAACAGAGTCAACACGATGGTTTTGTAAGATTTTCCTGGAACATATTATGTAATTCAATGTAGTATTATTTGTGATGCCTTTCTCCTGGGGAGTCTGAGCCTTTGTGCTTCAAGTTGAATGCAAAAGCCGCTAAGTGGAAACGAAATGGCACTGAATGGCGTAAATGGTATGCAGAGATTAAATGCATCCAAATGATGAGCTCATGAGCTTATTTTCGGTTGAAACACAAAACAGGTTTAGTCGTGGTTTGGGCCCTGCATACGACATGAACAAATTCCAAGTTGAAGGATTTGGTTGGACACTTTGGACACTTAAACGTGGACACTTCAAATTCAAGCAGCAAAAATACAGTAAATACTTCCCAACCGCCTTGCACTGGAAGCCATGGTACAGCTATGGTCACTCTTGGGATACACATGGCTGATCACAGTGATGCAGATCATACAAGGTATTGCCATGGTAACGAGGCGGCACCAGGTAGAAATTGGTAGTTGAAGAGGTTACAAAAATTTGAACTTGAAAACACTTTGGGAAGTTCTGAACTTCAAAAAATCCAACATTCACCTGTGAATCCTAACAAATTCATGGAGTTTTTTCATTGATTCACAGCGGACGTTGATGTTCCGACCGAGGTTTCGGATCCGGATTTGCATCGATGGATTCCATACATGAGACCAAGAGCAGTACATCCAGGAAATCTTCAGGAGTTGATGAAAGACTATCGAAACTTTCAAGATGAAATGGTGTTTTACAGTGGTGGACAGTGGATGTTTGGGTGAAGAATTGGTGGATATAGGGATGTTGGGACTGATGATGTTTTCATATCTTTGTTGATGTCCGAAGTGGGTTGAGGGGAGAGAGGTGGTTTCAAGAGTTGATTGTTTAGGACTGAATGTTTTGGTGAGAGTTGTATGTTTCAGATCAAACCCGGACAAACTGAGTAATGATTGCAGTTTGATTGACCTTCAACTGAGCTATGGTAAAGATAGCTCACTGGAAAATTCTCGTTTCCAAAAACAAATTCATCTACTTTCATGGTGAAACTTTCAGCCATGGTTGGTGGAAGGTTTGGCAAAGTGCCTAAGGAGTGGTTGTGGTGATGACCACCATTCCCAAACGCATAGATTACACCGAGCCGGTGATCGACTCGATGCTTCGACAGACTTGGCCTGCTAGTGATACTTGGTCTAGAGGATCTTTCAATGGATAGACAGAAAAGAGCAACTCAAATTGACTGCTGTCAGATTAATTTTTTGTTTGTATCAACACGTCATCGTAATCACGAGATTTGGTGAGTGGGAATCATGCTCCTCTCTGTGGAGAGTTTTGTGCAGTGTTCGCGTTTACAGGAACAGATACATCCTCCAACGATTTTCAGCAACATTGCGATTTTTTTGGTGCTTTGCTTCCGTTGATTTTGCATCCAAGGAGATCTACATGAGCATTCCCTATGTGTTCAACCGCACTGGTGAAACCTATAAGATTCCTGAATGGAGACTTGATCGAAATAACAGCCCCCAACTCTAGACTCTGCACCCTGCGACCTTGTTAAAAATCAACGAAAATGGAATGGATAACATGTTGGTTTTCAATAGAAAACCCATAGATTTTAACATCAAGTTGTAGTTTTGAAGTGACTTGTCGTGTCAAGTTTGCGTCAGGATGGAACGAAAACCTATTCGATTGATGCGATGTGAAGATTTGGGTCCTGGTACCCACCTGCTGAATGGTTTACGTTTGGAAGATGATCCCTGGACTTTCATCGTGGTGGTAGATGATGATCACATCTATGGTGGGAATGAGATTTTTGGGACAGGAAACTGCACCGAATTTGGTCAGGAAACTTCACCGGTTCATCCGGGTTCATCCATGTGAACTATCCCCCCAAAAAAAACAGAGGGTTTGGGTGCTTTTTATATACCAGTAGTGGAACTATATACCATCCATACTACATTTGTATAAATTTCGAAACTATACCCTCACCGGAACTAATAAATATCCCCCCACACCCCCAGGTATATTTGAACAATGATGTTTCCTTTTCCCGGTTTGGTGAGATATGGCTTCGTTCCCTGGGGAGGGGTAAATCATCCCGCAGGTGAAGAGCTCATCGAACAGCTGATGCGTAGTGCCCTAGCGAATCCTGGGAGCGCGGTAGCGGCCCAAGGCTTTCTGTCGGTACCAGGCATTTTGCAATCACAAGAGCTCACCTCTTTACAGCAACAAGGCGTGAGTGGAGTTTTTAGTGGAAATTTTGGTGCTATATTTTTTCTTTGTGGGTGGAAAAAAATGAAATGAAATGAGAACAACTACAATTGGTGTCCTTATAGAATATGGATATCTATCCTATCATCTTCTACTTGAAGGATGTAGCTACTTGAGAGGTATCATGGAAAATCTGGATAAACAAGTGACGAGTGGGGCAGGGGGCTGTTGTAGCAATGGCTTGTTATTTGACATGATGGAATGAATCCTTGTCAGGAATCCAACGACCGCGATATCTACAGGATCAAGGTTTTCCTGCAGGTCCTGTTTTGGTGAGTTACCTAGGCGCCTTGTCATGGATCAACTTGAAGACATGAGATTGTGGTATGTATGGGTCAGGACTCAGAACACACAATATGCTTTTTGACCTTTTTTTTTGCATGGATACATTTCATGTATGTATGATATTTGTGTAACACACATATTTTCTCATATCATTTCATTCCATCTCTGATCTCTTTTTTATGCCCAAGGTGTTGTCTACCAACGTGGCTTCTTTGATGAGCGTGTCTTTCAATATGACCAAGCTTGTCAACAATGCCGCTATCAGGACATGCAAAAAGTCTGATGAAACTGTAAAGATTCCATCCAAAGGTGGCTATATCATACCCTTTATGAAGGATTTATAGTAGTCACCAGGGTGGTGGTTTCATTTTGTGTAAACTGTTCATCCTGAAAATTTGGGAAAGCATCCAATTTGACGAGCATATTTGTCAGATGGGTTGGTTCAACCACCCAACTAGTATTGTAGTGTAAAATCCTAGTGGACAGAAGTCTCTTCCATCCAACACATTTGACTTGGGGTAGATCAAATCCATGGATACTTGGGGAAAATTTCGGAAATTGATTGACTTGCGATATATCAAACATGGCAAATTTGGGGGAAATTTGCGGAAAATTGAAGTTTTGCCAGGATGACATGTGGTTCTCTGCACATTTGGCATTGAAGGGTATCAGACGCTTTGTCCTGGGAGCTGCCTTGGGTGTTCAGGACTTCGGTTTTTTTTTGGATTTTTGAGATGCTTTGTTAACGACACCTGTTTGGTGTTTCTTTTGGGCAATGAATGAATAGCAAGCAAATGGATCTGCAGATTATGTTGAGATGATGCTTTTTGGAGGTATTTCAAATTTTGAGAGGTATAACGCGCAATGGAATCCTTCCATTTGATGATGAGAGAATTGATGTTTCCACAATTCGCCTCAGGAGCTGACTGAGATGCACCTAGGACCCGAGCCAAAGCCTCGGAAAGGATGCATTCATGGCTGATGCTTTGAATGCTATCATTGGGATGAAGGATACGATTCTTTTTTTTTTTGGTAATTTGTATCTTGAAATTATAATTATATAGCAATCATGAGGATTGTAATCAGTAAATTATTTATTTCAGTACTACATTGCTGACCAGCCTGTCAACTATTATCTTAAAAACACAGCAAGTGTTGTCAAACAAACACAGTTTCCCAGCCGGAGAATGAGGTCTCTAACGAAATGGCCTGAGAATCGTCCGAGAGACATTAGCCACTTGTCTTTTTGGGGATGGGTAAAAAAACCTTGGCCAAGTGGTCATATGAGTTGCCCCAGCTGAATGCTGGTGATGCTGTAAGGTGATGATTGCAACCAGTGTCTTGTGTCCCAGCCTTGGTTGGTTTTGATAACCAAGTGTTTGACGTTGTTGAGTTGACGATTTCATCATTTGGCACAATGGGGCATGGCATGGGAAACTACCACCACCAGGAGGAGATTTTGGAAGAGCCTTTCTACTTACCCTTCTTTATTTCGCACCTTTCTGTTGCTTCTCAGGCAGAAACGTTCGAATAAGCTGTGGGCTTTTCGTCGCCGCGTGGTGCTGGCGTTAGGTGGATTGCCGTGTGACATCCCAGATTTCTGTTGCGAAACCCAGGCAGAGGAGGAACTGGCATCCAACACCTGTTTTTCTTTTGAGGAAATGGCGAAGGATGCAACTTGAGATTTTTTTTTGAACCAACTTGATCCCACCTACAACTGGGAGCTGATGCGAAAGGAGCGATTCTTGGAGCTACCCTTGAGGTTTTTTAAAGCATATTTTAGCAAACAAAATATCTATCGATTTGATACACACACACAAAAGCAGTCACCAACCGTGGTAGGCAAACCGTGACAACTATTTGTTCCAATTCTTTTGGCTTCCCAACATGCTTCATTCCACCCGTCCTGGGAATTTCCAAGGTCTGCCGAGGGTCTCCCTGCTCAGGTGCCATTTATTGTTCGTTTTCATCTGAAGTGATTTCCAGGCAGTTTAGTTCACCATCCTCATTGACCATTTTGATGTCAGGTATCTACAGAGTGGGAGTCAGTTCTGGCGACCATCAAGAGGCAGGGGTGACTGATAAACTCTCAGCCTTTCTTCATTGCAGAGCCAGAAAAAACTCCTGCAACATCCTTGGTCTCGTCATTTCGGATTTGTCACCTTTGATATCATCTTAACAACAATTGTAAATGATACCCGCAAATCATTGTCAGGTTCCTTATTGTACCATCAAAACTTGTGAGGGATTAACATTCATCCCCAGGGGGGTCACCTTTCGCAGGCTTTCCAGCTGGCCAGATCTGACGTATCTGTGCACTTCGGGTTGGAATATGGAGGTGCCGTTGAAACACGGTTCCCGGGCCATGGTTTTTTGATGTTGAGTTGGGGGAATTTTCGGGGGTGGCCTTGGATTTCAAAGCCTAAGACGTGGATGCGATCCAGTTCTTCAGGTCATGAAATTAAAGAACTTCTCTCAGAAAAAGCCACGAATGAACCTTATGCAAAGTTACAAGATGACAAGAATTCGTAACAAACAACATGTGCTGAAAATAGAAGTTCATGGTTTGAAACGAGAGTTTTGGGTCATGAAATCCAACTTACATCGACCCTCATCGCATTGGCTAGGCTGAGGGACCGAATCGCTTTGTTGTGGGGAACCTTTGATGCAGATAATTTTGAGAATGGAAACATTAGAGATGGGAACTAAATATCTATGTTGTAGATATTTTGTGGAAATATTTTTTGGAAACATAACAAGTGCCAACAAACAAATGCCAACATGACTTTGATTTTTCTTGTTGAGTCCTGTGGCATTTTGCTGCATTTTTCAGAATGTCAGATATTTTTTTCGTCCAGGAAATCTTTCATGGTGAAAGATCTCTTGATCACTGGCTCTACAGTTAGGACCTTGGTCGTGGGGAAGGATTGCCGAGAATCGACTCGTTTGCAGATGTGATGAAAATACAGTTTTTGGAAACACAAGAAACGGTTCAGCTCATTGAGTCTTAAGAACTGCAAGAAGTTAATCTATATTTTTTTTGAACATCACGTCAAGTTTCATAGGCATAGAAAGGTGGTCCAGTAATCCATCCAAGGGGAAGAAGTCACCTGTCAGGCCTGTGAGGCTCATGGAGAAGCGCGGGTTTCCCAGCTGCTACGTGACTTGTTGCCACTTGGAATGCAACGCTGATGATTTTTGTGTGTCTGATGTTTTTTTTTGGAAGAAGAGAGGTGTAGAAAAGATATTCGAAACTATGCATTGCTACAATTTAGCTTCCATCATGAGAAAACACCTATTCTCTGGGATGCATCAAAATCATGGAGAGAACGTCGTTTTTTGGGGAGGGGCTGTCAGATTTGTCCGTGATGAGGTTATGGGAAGGTGATACCAACACGGCTTGGCACCTCAGGGATGATGCCGTTTTTTGTTTGACAATTGACCAAAGCGTCTCTATTTTGGAAAAGTAGGGGTGTCCTAACACAAGGCTTCAAATTCCTATCAATTCATGAAGAAGAAAGTTTGGTCCCTCAAACCATGTTATGAACTACTTCGTTTTCTTCAGCAGAAGTCTTACTTTTTTTTTCTAACCTAAAACTTCCCATGAATTGTGTCTCCAACTTTTGGTCGACCGAATCAGGTTCTTGTGATGGGCTCCTTTGATGATTTAACAGGTGACCCCGAGGACTTTTGGGCAGTGGCCGAATGTTGGGACGCTAAGGGAAACTGTTTAGGGATGGGGCTGAAACCAAAAAGCCTGAGAGGACTGGTGGAGTTGAAGTCGTTTGTTGAATTTTGACATTTGAAGACTTGAAGACACCTGTTTTTTGAAACACATTTGTTGTGTTGGAGGGTGATGATGACTTACTTGTGAGAGACTTGCAAAATACTTTCCGTGCGAATGGTACTCATGTTTTTAAAGTGCGAGACATTGGAACTCTTGTTTTGACAACCATTGGGCACTTAAGTTGAGTATGTACTTGACACTACACATACTAGCTGATGATTGGAAGGGGGCTCTGGAAGTGGGGGTAGTATCTTAAGTCTCTTCATAAAAGAGAGCTAAGAAGCTGCCACCAATTTCCGTTCACCGATGGTACTATCCATGGGTTCTTGTAATTAACTAACCATTTTGAATGGGTTTCTAATTTTAGACACTCGCACATGCATATCCCTGTACCATATGCATATATGTGTACTATCAGGCCGCTGTATATAGAAGGGGGCGCTGACCATATGCATACATATGTATACATATATATATATACTCGTATGTATAACTTATACAACATATACTTTGCAATCAACCACAATCCCAAGATGCCTCTCTTCTAAACGACATCTCATTTGATGAATTCAGATGACAGATCCCAGGTGCTGCAAACATGTATGATGACACCTTACACCAAGCAGATGATGATGAGTGCTTCACTCAGATCGTTGGCACAAATATATTGGGAAAACCTGAGAATCTTCAAGCCTTTCAGATGGGATTTGTTGTTGTGACTTTTTGGGTAGAGGCGTGCCCTACGCAGGGAGGCTCAGCTGGCGGCATGTTGTGGCCTGAATTTGCAGCAGAACGAAAACTAGCCATAAGTTGGGTGTTTGCCTTTTGTTTCGGACCATTTGCCACATAGAAACCTGCAAACTTTTCAGATTTTCTTGCTGACATCCGACATTGGGTGACATCCAAAGCTTCACATCCATTCTCTCCATTTTTCTACAAGGTGATGCTGAAAGTCGAGCAGCTTCTACGGAGGATATTCGGGGATATGTTGCGATAGTTGCTCGATTTTTTGAGCAAGGACAAAGCTTCTCCTTTTTGATCCTGATTTGATGAGATCAGTGTGTTTTCTTGTTGGACACATGGTGAAACTGGGATTATTTGGTTGGAACTCATTATGCAAAAGTCTCTGGATGTTGAGATACTTGAGAGATATACAACAACCACCCCAGCCACCTGGAAACTTTGTGTGTTGCCTGCAATGCAAAGATAAGACGTAAGATGATGCACAGGTATATGCTCATTTTAGTATGTCACACACCGAAAAACCTCCAAGTTAGCTGGAACTTACTTTCACAGGATCCGAAAGACTTCTTGGTGAGGAAGTATAGCCTGACTGGCACAGTTTTGTCGCAATGCGACTTGCATGACTTCAAGCATGTTATTGAAGTTGGATCCATGGTATTTTTTCTTGTCGATACACTTCAGAGTGCTGAGAATTTCAACATTCCGTGTTGGCTTTCTTGTTCTTCAATCAGAAAAACATTGTTCTAGGAAGGCTACCTAGAATGTTTGAGAGAGATCTGGAACTGGAACTCAGTGGGTGGATTCATTGCGCAGAGAAGTGCATACACTTTCAGCTACGGCCCTGCAATCTTGCATTCTCTCTACCCTTTCCATTAGATCCCATGAAATTCTAGTCAATCTTGCTTAGCTGATAGGCTTGATGGAAATTTGGATTTCATTTCTTCTCATGAATTCTAATCTCAAATTCCCCTCAGATCCCAGATCGTTGAGTCCTTTTGCCCTTGGGCTTCGGCCAGGTCACTTGATTCTCAATAGTCGCTTTCGACAACGTATCATGGAAACCAAGGGTTTGGGAGATCAGATGCCCTCCAGGAAATGGTGTTGCAGTTGGTGTGGGTGGCAGGGTGCAGTTGGTTGTATGGAATTGTAGATGTTTTAAAGTGTCGAAAAATTCAATAAACACGCATCTTACTTCAAAACGGGACTCTTGAACTCAAAAACTTTTCAGGAGTCGTGCAGCTGCTGGTGAGCAAATGTGGCCATACTGCAAGCTTGGCAATTGGATAGCTGCTAGTGTGACTTGGGTTGCAATTTGCAGATTTGGAAGGAGTCCAACGATTTGTAGAGCAGTTATTGTTTAAATCCCAAGCCAAAAACGAAATCGAAATCCCATCTTTTGGAAGTATTTTTCGGATCTTTGTACTCTAAGGTGGGGGCTTTCAACCAGGGCTGAGCATCAACATCAACAGCATCGACTCGAGACAACTCCCCGACAACCTCAACCTCGGGCTGACGAAGCTTCCCCCTCTTCTCGGCCCAAAGTGGCCGCTTCCGTTGATGGTGATGTTGCTCCAAGTGGGGAACCCCCCCCCAAAGGTGAGCCAAAGTGACAAAACGGAGAAGGGGTCGGAAGTCGAAAAAACAGCTACTTGAGGTGTTAGTTGATTCCAGGTGTTACAGGATCATGGAGTTATAGAACTTGAAACAGTTATGGAAGAGCTTTGGCAATTGAGTTTTTCAAGACATGCGAATTGTATCGAATGACTTTGATTCCAATTTCTTTCAGCAAAACTGTCTTTGTGTGTTCGCAGCTTCTGAAGCTATATCCCATGGATCTTGCGAAGAATCAGCTAACTGCTAACTGTGACTGTTCGACTTTTTTGAATGGGCGCCACATCCACATTCCTAAAGACTTAATGTACTTTGCAGGTGTTTTCCAACAGATCAAGCACGGAATTTAGGAAACCTCCTCCCCCTAACTTGATCCTTCCAGCTACCAAACTGCAAAATGTCTTGGAAAGCTCTTTCTGTGGGACTAGCTTCCCTATGAAAAAAATCCTGATCGCCCAAACCAAATTGTATCCCAAAGTTGCAGGTCATCATGACAAGATGCACCGGCCGCGCCATGGCGAGACTGGCCGTTCTCATCACTGTGCCGTTGTGCCAGGTAGGGGCAGATGAGGTGCTTCTGTTTGCCGCCTGAGATGCTGAACAAAATTTTGAAAAAAACCATGCGCAACATCAGGTCAGTTTTTTTTCTCGAAAAACTGATTTTTGATGATTTTTGTGTATATATATGTACGATAGACCTTTAGGGCTTATTTGAACGCCACCATTGGCCTTCATTTTGTATCATCCATTCTGTAGAACGTTAATTTTTTCCTTTTCTTTTCAGGCCCCCAGATCCAGGACCCTCAGAAACTTTCTAAATTTGATAAATTTTCTAAATTTTGTAAATTTTCAAAATTTAGAAAAATTACAAAATTTACCAAAATTTATGGGCCCAAAAACTTTCGAAATTTGATAAATTTTCTAAATTTAGAAAACTTATCAAATTTAGAAAATTTAGAAAATTTAAAA